>CM060950.1:109133286-109340786 GCA_030765055.1 Mantis religiosa
CTACAGGGAAATAGGAATACTAAAAAGATTTTAAGTTATGGATAGATGGCAAGTTGGCAGAAGAAAAAATTGATGACGAGGGTTACTTACGTACAGTGAGACAGGAAAGAGTAAACTTGATGATGAATCCAGAAACCCAGGACATCACACTCAAATATCAACGAATGCAAAATCAGCAGAAACAGACCGCAATATCATTAGCAAAAATGACGCCAAAAGACAGTGACACAGAAATAGCCACAATAGGAGAAGAGGAGAAAAGGGGGAATACTGACAGAAGCTAGAAAATAAAAAGAAGGAATGATACCAACACTAACTCAACGCAGGGTGAAGATGAAGTGGTAAATAACAAAAATTCTAGTCTAAAAATGGATGGGAAGATCTCATATATAAACTGCTCTAATGGGTAGTTAACACAACGAGGGAAAAATACACTATTGTGTGAGGAAGGAAAGAAATGAGAAACATAAGAAGTATAGTTTATGGAGGGATGCAAAAGGTGAATGACGATTAGAATAGGGATGTGATGTTAGATTATATAAGGTACCAAATAAAAAAATGAAATCGAAGAATATTGGCGTGTTACAAGAAAAAGTAAGTGGGGTAAGAGGATGTAATGAAAATGGAAAGGATAACCATGGGGTGATGAGTGATGAAGTATGGTGATGAAAGGGATAAAAGCTTATCTTAATCTGAAAGGAAAGTGAGAAAGAAAGGAAATAAAGTGATGAGAGTAAATAAAAGATACAAAGAAACTGTTGAAGAAACATAAAAATAAATCAGAAGTTAGTAAAAGGCGAATTACAATAACTGCATAATATCAAGTAACAAACATTATTTAGAGAAATACGAAATTTTGGTAATTAGAGAAAAACTTATCTAAGATAGAAAAAAGTGAGAAGATAGGCATAGAAGTGAGGCTATAATGAAATAATGAAATCGAGTTAAAGAAGATAAGGGAAGTTAATCTTGAAAATTGACTAATGAGAACGAAGCGACGGAGTTAAGTTGAAAAGGAGGGAAAGTGAATGATGATGGGAGATAAACATAGGAAGAGTGGGAGGACAGATTGAAGATAAGATAGGAAATGAATACGCCCAAATGGAAACTGGAGAGAGGGAAGGGTCACCATAAACGATATAATCATGACGTTTGACTGCAAGGGACCCTTAGATAAATGTAAAGTACTCCAATTAAAGAAAAATTGCAATATGTGTAAGTGTAATTGTAACCAATTGTAGTTACTAAATTTATTAATTCATTAAATTAATCACTTCTGATACGCTAGTAAAATGCCCAGTATACCTAGTGGATATTCATTATATGATACTTATAACAATAAAACATCAGTTGGGATAATTTTGCAGCCTGCATATGTATCCGACAGGATTCATCGACAAGATTGACGATGTCGAAGAGAAGTTGCAGGCAATTAAAAGCATTATCTGAACATATGCTGCAATTCAGGAGGAAGTCTAAGATAGCCTCCAACCAATTAAGTAAGATCAGTTCAGAACCAAAAGAATTGATAAGCCAAATTATAATATTTAATAGTCATCTAGAAATTGCGGGAGCTCTGTTAAAAATTAAAGTTTAATCATATATGTAGATTAACGAATAAATTATGGCCAAACCTTTATTATTCCTCTTTCTTATTCTGCGAACCCATAGTGATGTCAGCGTGTACATTTGTCAAGTTAGTCATACGGTCCTCAATACATTCGAGGCTGGTTCACGCTTTTCGTGTCAGTATATTTTCTGCTACTATACTGCTGAGAGCAGCTTTTCTTTGCTATACTGAATCTCTCAATGTGCTCTCCACTTTTTGTACTATATCCTCCAAAAATTATATACAATTTATCCGTTTTCAATTTTTTGCTATATAATTCTAAGTTTTTATTGCGTGGGAAATTGGTTTGATAAAGACCTCTATTGAGGTAATCAAACTGTAATTACAAGTTCATTTTTGTTTGAGACAGCAAGTGTAAGATTCTGCTTGTGAACATGAATAAATTATGTAATGAATTAATGAACGCCATATCTGGAGAGAATGAGGAATGTTTCAAATACTCTAACAGAAATAATGTGGCTGTGTGGAAAATATCAGAAGTATATCTTCGCTTTCCAGCCGCTAATGTCCCAATTACTTCTAAATAATGTATACCTGCCAGTATTTATGTCAATATAGAGTGATACAGAAAATGAAAATGAGGTTTATATATAGCTGCTATATTACTTTATTAAAATAAACTTCACCACGTGGTGGAGATTTCTCTCAGGGCCCAGGTATAAAACTCCTGTAGTGCCGAGAAATTTGTGAGTCTCCTTTATATTATGTGCATCCCACAAATTTTCTTAGCACTACCACCACTAAATTAATGTTCTAATACTGAAGCTGTACAGGGAAAAAATTATCCATAATAAAATGCCAATATCGGGAGACTACACTCAGAAGGTAATTAATGTGGAATGTTGTCTATGATAAAAATAAATATGAGATCAATGCCTGGAATAACGTCTGCTTGAATTACTTATCAAATTTATTTAATATAAATGCCTGGTTGACTCAGCTATCCTTATAATCTTTGCTCTTGTTCTGCGGTATATTACGTATGTCTACATTACTTAACAAAACCATGTCTATTGTTATAAGTTCAAATAAACTGTTTAGATACTTGTAAAGCACAAATAGAAGAAATTAATTCGTGGTGTAGTCAAACTGTGAGTGATTTATTAGAGCGAGCTTTATGCGAACAAACGTTCATTGCGGAATGGATGAAGAAAGTGTAATAGCCATTAACCTACAGATCTGATGTAACATAACCTAACTAGCCAATAATAATTGGAGATTCGTCATAATCAAAGTCAGGCCTTTATTTATAAAATTTCTCTAAATGCTTATATAAGGAGAATTATACTGGGCAAAGGAAAAATCACACCCTCTAGCCAGGAATCAAACTCGGGATTTCTAGATTTGAAGGTTAACATGCTAATTACCAGGTAACGTAGACTATCTACTCAGTTTAGTTCGCTTATAATGCTATGGTATCCTGTTTTCTTTTATTTTTACATAATGCAAACTCAACCCCCAGAAAGCATTATTGAAAACCAATTGTTAGGAATTGTAGGCATATAAAAGTATTCACGACAATTATATCCTTTTGCCAAAAAGCTAATGTGGTGCAAACACTACGAAATCTTATGATCGCCTCATATTGTCTCAGCTTACAAGTCTCATCTATGACTGCTGAAACATTGTGCGTCATAGTAAGTGATTGGTGAATGTTTAAAATGTGCAATATGTATTCGGGACAGAAAAATTTTAATTTAAATAATTTACATAGTATTCGTATTAAGACTAATACTTGAATTGCAGAGGTCCTCGTAGTGTTCATGCCTATGGAGTCCAAGTCCTTGGAAAGCTTCCATTCTAACTTGACATAAACTGTACGTAAAGTGCTGTCAAGACTTCTGACATCCTAACGTGTTCTTTCTAAGGATTTTATAGACGCATTATTAAATTTCCTTTATTTGCAGTAAATTCACGAAAAACAATGAAATAAGGAAGGAAAACCGTTCAGTTAACTAACAAATTATGCGGATGTCTAATAATGATGAACAGAATCCTCTGCAGGTCAGGAAAGTTGGAGGAAGGGTTGGGATGTTTCTCCATGAAACCGAAACGAACAACTCGAACGTGCAGCTAAATTCATTACCAGCATCTCTCTGCTAATGTTTCCCAGGAGACATTCGAGGAAAGGTTCTCTTGATGAGAAAATCTACTGTGTCTACATCATACTTCTGTAAATGCCGACATGAAGAAAAAAATGGCAACTCCTGGGGATTGCAGAGGGATAGAGTAAATCACATTTGGGCATATGAAAATGTTTAGACCCACAACAAATTCAAGATCAATGTGACCACAGCTTCTGCCGGTAAACTGAGCGGTCAGGCTACGTTTGCAGCTTACCTATACTAATGAACTAATTTTCTTTTCCATTCCAAGTCACCTTCGATGATTCGAACAAAAACAGAGAGGAGAGCACAAGTAAATTGCAGTGTCCACGAACGTTGTATTTAGCTTCACCGAGTTTTCCCAATTTCTGATCCAGAATTTGGTATACTATACCGAACAAATTCCAAATCAGGTGTGATTGAGCTACTAGTGTACATCCACAAAAAGGTTTCTTGGAAGCTGCTACATTTCTTTTGGCTTTAGTAGATCACTAAGGGCGTAGACCAACACATCACTGGTCACGTGTTCTCACCCTCCTCAAGTAAGTACGAAGGTACTGCCAAAAACGGATAGCCAGGGTATCTTTTCCTTTGTGTAATGCACATTCAGGCCATTTAAGAGCTTCTTTTAGTGGATAAGGATACTAGTTGTAATATGAAGTAAGAAAGAACCACTTCTTAAGTAGAAACATTCATTGTCACAATATGAATGCATTGGTTGTATATTTTTGACTTAGGATGGAAGATTGTTAAATTAATAGAGTTAATTATTGTGGAAATATAGTTAACTGAGTCTCAGCTAATCATGTTACACTTGTTACGCGAACATAAGCGGAACATTCAAATAGTGGTCATACCTACACCACTGAGCTATCTCTTAACCTAAACCTTACCTGCTCAGTCTGCTCTAGAACCCTAAAGCCTAGAACTTAGTAATAGAGATAGTAATCTGTATTAGATATTAAGCTGAAAGTGCATAAATATACTGAGCTTGAGCACACATTTGTGTCTTTATGTGTATTAGCGCATTACACATAAACTGGTTAAAATATACATTTTCATAATAAGACTAACATAATTATTGGTGGAAACTATAATTATAAGCTCTTATTACCAATCTGTTGTTATTTCAGTCTCTATAGATCAGAGAAAGGGATGGAATATAAGTGATGAACATTTCAAGGTAAGCATCTATGGGTAATTGGGGTAACTGGCACTATACTGAAATTAAATCTGAATAAATACCCAGGAGGGGTGACGATTCCACGAATCCAGAGTGACAGTCATGAAATGCTAGTGTGAATAAATACGTGGTTTTTTACCGCTCTCTTTAGTTACTGCCGCCAAAATATATACCCAGTACAGACTGAGCGATCAGGCTTCCCAAGAATATATTAGGCTCGTGTTCGGAAGGTTCCGGGATAGATTTCCGTTGTGGTGTGTTGGGATTTGTTGGCGGATTTCCCTGATTCCTCTTATTTCATTTCTTTATAGCGTTTCCAGTTCGGAGGATCAGATGAGTGAGAGCACGTGGGACTAGAGTTTGCTGTGCGGAATTGTCCGCCCTGGTGGCTTTGTATAACGAGACCTCAGATAGATATCTCTGTAGGACAGGTAGTTTTGTGAGGGAGGTACCGCCGGCGACCGGATGTAATATCTGGAGACGTTAAGGACCCTTCCGGTGTCCGAACCTATCACCCTAAATCTCGTTACCCCTTCCTCCAGCAGGTACCCTAAAGTACAATAGACCTTCATTTGCTGAAATCCCCCTCCGCGTCCTGATAAACAATAACTACACCGCTGCGCCTCTCTTTGGATAACGGTGACTAACAAAATGAAAAACGTGCAACGATGACTTCAAGCTTCAGAAAACTTTAAGCTCACTTGTACTCACGTTTGTTCTACGCAAATTGTTAGTGTAAATTGCATTTTACGTTAAGTATTAGAAGTACTAAAGTATGGGGAAAATTATACTAGATTCAGTAATAATAATTTTTTCCACACTAGAAGTGTGTAGGCTAAGATTTAGATGAGTAGAGCCAGACTGAACAATTCAATGCTATAGCCGGGATTTAAACCACGGATCTCCCGGTCTCCGCCAGGTTGCTCTAATCCATTGAACTACTATGGCCAACATGCCGACATGTCACTAAATTCTCCAAATGTCTCATATGTTTCCCGGTAAGCCCCTAGGGGTTCTCATATACAATGAGACACGCACCTTTTGTGACGACTTACTATGCTGTAAGTACTTAAGTCCCAAGCTTCATAGTTAAACCAATATGTTTTTAGGCAAATTAATGGAATTAGCCATAGTTGCTCAGTGGTTTAGAGCAACCAGACGGAGACCGGGAGATCCGTAGTTCAAATTCCGGCTATGGCATTGAATTTTTCAGTCTGGCCCTACTCATCCAAATCTTAGCCTACACACGGCTAGTGTGGAAGAAATGATTATTTCCATCAATTTACCTATAAAAGCATAATGGTTTAACTATGAAGCCTGGAACTTCATAGCATAGTAAGTCGCCACAAAAGGTTCGTGTCTGATTGAATATGAGAACCCCTAGTGGCTTACAGGGAAACATATGAGTCAGTTAGAGAATTTAATGTCATGTCGACATGTGGCCATAGTAGCTCAGTGGTTTAAAGCAACCGGACGGAGAGCGGAGATCCGTGGTTAAAATCTCGGCTATGGCAACGAACTTTTCAGTCTGGCTCTACTAATCCGTACTAGATTTATTTAAACAAATCTACTACACTTATTTTAACCAGCTCTACAGCAATGTTTTAAGTGGGGTAAGTGGAAAGTTCCATATTCTTGAAATATATCATAACCACTGTAGATCATTAAAGCAACGCCATGACAACAGAATCTTTTAATAGAAAATCATACATTTTTGTGCACTGTTGAAGGAAAAAAGTATACATTGGTGAAGTGCTTGCTCTGGATTGAAACACTGTATAGTGAGTAAACATGGATCTTGTGTCGATGCCACTAAAAGTACATTTGGAAATGTAGAAAACTGAAGCATCTGAAATGGACACACAAAATGAGTAATCATGCCATTTAAATGAGTGGAAGCGGGAACAACAATTCTGAAATGACTTGGATTTGGGAAGATAAATTGACTGGCATAATGGATTTAAAGTGCATAATAAGTGATAAATTGAAGGAATGAGGAACAGAACAAAAATCAAACAACATTAATGCATCTGTGAATTGGTAAAGGTGAAGAGTAAGGTGCAAAGCGAAGAACGAAGAACATTGGGTCTGAAGTTAACGGTTTTCCCTTGGGCAAAAGACTACTATTGATTTGTAGTGTCAAAATATAACATTTCTGTTTTTTTCTCGGTTTCTTTGTGTTGTTGGTTTGCTGCTGATTCCCCTTCCCTCCCTGCCCCCTACAAACACACACACAAATGTCAACTCTATGTAACATATAACCCTCCACGCCATAATACACCATTACAAAGCATATTAGTGTATGTGACCGCGAGTGCCACCACTGATGGACTGATTGATTGTTTCGGCGTCAGAAAATACGTTACTGAAGAATCTAAAACTTCTACTGAATAACTTTTAAATCACAGGCCATGGAAAGTAACAATTATAATTTAGATAGCCCAAAACACGTACTGAACGATGCACCAAAGAGAGAAAATGCAAGCAACTTTCAATGAGCGTAGGTGTCTTACTTTAACTTCCTCAGTAAACCTGAGATTTTAAAATCCTCTGTATAAAATAATTTCTAAAGAGGCACCGCTTCAAAATTTGATAAGCTAATTTATGATTTTACCAAGAATGTCAGTACCAAATTACAGGTTTTAAATTTTACTTCGCTTAATAGTAAGGAGCGAAGGGTATCTAATGAGATTTTATTACTGAAGTGAAAATGGGTAACTAAATGAACTATTACATTAAAACATGAAGGTTCCCTTCATGCTGTAGCAAAATAATTAGGCACGAGTAAACGCTTCTCATTTACGGCGGTGTGATCACATTTCGCGTTTTGTGTGACAGTCTGAAAGCTCTGGGTGAGGACGAAGCAAAATATTCATAGCTGTCAATACCTTCAGTAATGTTGATACTGGTCCGCGCAAAACAAGTCATTTCCAACGCTCAAAAAGGTTCCTGCGTACAAATTATTGCCATATCTGGAGTTCTTTAAATGCATGTTCACAACTCAATTATGAAATCCAATTATAACTTGTGCTATGTCGGAGGATGCATTAAAGTACATTTTGCCTTTTAGGGGTAAATAACATTCCAATTGGCACCCTCAACCTGATCTGTCTCATTTGGATTGGTCTCGAACTTGATCCCTGGGTTTTGTAACATGTTAGTGGTTCGACCCCATCCCAGGTGTTGTGGTAGGGTAAAATTAGAAGGTAACAAATGCAGTCTTAAGCGTTTTATAATTCCCTTACAACAGAAATAGATTACATAAATGAATAATGTCTTAAGTTTGCTTCACATTATAAGTTATTACATCTTATGATAGCACAGATATGACAGAATTTTACAGGACAGCTAAATTTTTCACTTCACTATTACCACATAATTTTGTATAAAAACTTAGGGACAATTTAGAATTAATACTCACCAACAACCGTAGGAAAAGGTAGAACTTTGAATAGGCCAAGACAGTTGTATAACACCGAAAGAGAATAGCGGTTTGAAACGGAAGAGGGTTCTGGTATCGAGGCCAAGACTAGGATTATCGTATGTACTTATCCTCCGGGAGGATTGGATGAGACGAGATAGATGAACGGCAGCCAGAGCTAATGGTAGCAAGTGTAGTAAAGCGAGATCCCTAGGGAAGTCGGGGTATTCCACAACTATGGAGCATTACATGACAAGATAATTTAACTTTCGGTTGGCAGCGACAGTGGCCCTTTGTTCCTTCTACCTAGCGCCAATGGAAGACAAGCTTCGACGGTCACTAAAGCTTCAATTACTAGCAAGAGGTCATTATGAGAAGGTGGAATGTATTTTCTGCTATTTATTCTGTAAGGACCTGGTAACCCTCTAGCTCAAAGATCTTCCTATAATAATGCCGCCAGAGTTAGCGGTTATTTAGCAGAGGTCAACACCTGTTTAATTATTTTTGTGGGAGCTAATGATCGGAAAACGGTAGGGAACAGATGGACCAATTAGCCTGATATAATTGTTCGTCACTGATCCCTTAGGCTTGGATTTTGTAAGGCACGTAAATTTTTGTATTTTTAAAATAATGCTATTTAGTGCCCTATTTAATCTGCAATACTTAAAAAGGTTGTATTATTTTGATGTAATAAATAAATAAGTAAATAAATAAATAAATAGATGGATGAATGAATGAATAAATAAATAAATAATGAATGAATAAATAAATAAATAAATAAATAAATAAATAAATAAATAAATAAATAAATAAATAAATAAATAAATAAATAAATAAATAAATAAATAAATAAATAAATAAATAAATAAATAAATAAATAAATAAATAAATAAATAAATAAATAAATAAATAAATAAATAAATAAATAAATAAATAAATAAATAAATAAATAAATAAATAAATAAATAAATAAATAAATAAATAAATAAATAAATAAATAAATAAATAAATAAATAAATAAATAAATAAATAAATAAATAAATAAATAAATAAATAAGTAAGTAAGTAAGTAAATAAATAAATAAATAAATAAATAAATAAATAAATAAATAAATAAATAAATAAATAAATAAATAAATAAATAAATAAATAAATAAATAAATAAATAAATAGATAAATAGATAAATAGATAAATAGATAAATAGATAAATAGATAAATAGATAAATAGATAAACAAATAAACAAATAAATAAATAAATAAATAAATAAATAAATAAATAAATAAATAAATAAATAAATAAATAAATAAATAAATAAATAAATAAATAAATAAATAAATAAATAAATAAATAAATAAATAAATAAATAAATAAATAAATAAATAAATAAATAAATAAATAAATAAATAAATAAATAAATAAATAAATAAATAAATAAATAAATAAATAAATAAATAAATAAATAAATAAATAAATAAATAAATAAATAAATAAATAAATAAATAAATAAATAAATAAATAAACAAACAAACAAACAAACAAACAAACAAACAAACAACCAACCAAACAAACAAACAAACAAACAAACAAACAAACAAACAAACAAACAAACAAACAAACAAACAAACAAACAAACAAACAAACAAACAAACAAACAAACAAACAAACAAACAAACAAACAAATAAATAAATAAATAAATAAATAAATAAATAAATAAATAAATAAATAAATAAATAAATAAATAAATAAATAAATAAATAAATAAATAAATAAATAAATAAATAAATAAATAAATAAATAAATAAATAAATAAATAAATAAATAAATGAATGAATAAATAAATAAATAAATACAAGTGATTAACAGTATGTTATTCATTTCGTTTATTTTAATATGTTTTATGACATGATTTTAATTTAGTAGCAATATCTAAATTGAGTGTGGAAAGAGGAATAATAGTATATGGAATATTAGATTGTGAAACGCAATTAGAACATCTGAGAACAACTCTTATTAAATCAAAGCTTGAGGGAAGGGAACGGTAAAAGGAGCTGAAAGCATAAACTTTGATTTCTAAAGAAATTAAAAGGCAGAAGGAGCATAGATTTGAAATAATAATTAACAGCACTCTTGGGGGAAAGCAATTACTTTCGGATCTTTAGAAGAAAGATAAAATAAAGGTATAGAGCAAAATATATGTTATTATATGTATGTTGATTTTAATGTTTCCTACAGTCTAAAAATTGATGCTGCTTTGAAAGCCAATTCTACAGATTTAAATTCTATTTGTGGCGTATTTGAACGATATAGACATTTGTAGTATAAGTAGGTATCCAAAAACAGCTTGAAAATATTAGATCCGTATTGACTACATCTCTTGAGAAAAAGGAGCTGAGATATACGTTTGAGATATTTATAATTGTGCAGTAAATACCTTACTAAATATAAGAGTATTCAAATTATCTTTAATGATTTATTATATTCACCAGAAGTCTCAAATAGTTTTCATAAATAAGTAAATTTGTGATTTATAGCAATTCATGAAATACTTACCCACATAGTAATTTTAAGCAATTCTCTTCAAATTAACTGCACTGGAACCTTATCATTACCCACATAGAACGTACATAACAGTTACAACGAGTCACTGAGGTAGATAAAACGTTGTCTCACGATTTGTTTGCACATGTCAATAGATTGTACGAGTAATGGGGATGGTTTTGTTATCTATGACATTAACATTTTCAACATATTAACCTTTCGTCCTGGCTTTAATGTTCGGACATTCCTATACCTGATAATGGCAGTTTTAGGTTACTAACACACATTTGAAATATTATGGAAATGGGTCCATAAAGTGGGTTCACTCTACTCAACATTTGATATGAATATGCTAAATTTAACATGATAATATTAAGAAGTTGAGTCAAATCGGAAAAAATATTGAGCAAATGATGTTATCTTTAAACGTTGATTGAGGGTGTTTTAATATGAATATTCAGCCCGAAACTGTTTTCTCGACCTGCTGGAAAACTTACAGGGAATGATACCTTGTTGGCCTACGCAACAGTTAGTGAACGTGGTGCGTTTAGCTCTTTCTTTCTCACTCGTTCGCTCACTGGTTACTAATTTGGTGAGTTTCTGCTTGTGTGGTTAACTTAATTTAACTTTCTTCGACTATGAGATAGAATGACTGCTCTCAAATCTGTGCTCCTCTTTGTGGATTATTAATTCAAAACACAGTTGAAGTCGTCTTCGGTGATTCTCAAGAATGTTTTGAAGCCAAACCAAACCTCAATTTTAGGCTCATTCAAAATTATTTTACTCCTGTGCCAGTTAGCCAAACATGCCCTCATCATGCCAAGCAGAGATATAAATTACAATAGTCAAATCCTTATCAGCGGTGTCCAAATTAGCTTGTGAAGAGGTTTTGTTTTACAAGTCAGTAATGTAGAAGGAATGTTAAAGGCTAATATTTAAACACACTGAAGACAGTTGCATACATTTAACACGTTGAATAATTGTCACGTTGAAAGTTAACATTAAATTTTGAACAGTGCGGACCAAATTTAGGAACAGGAAAATCCATGATAGTATACAATGTACCATAATATTCGCCCTTATTAACCTGGGAAATACACGAAAAACCCCAAAGTGTGGATTTCCATAGGAATCGAATCCGAGCCGTCCTAAGTGACAACCTAAGACTCTGCCTGCCTTATCTGATTGAAGTAGAAGTATCTATACATTTAATTTACTCGGTGATTTATTCATTCAGTCTAAAATGGGTAGTTTACCTCTAATACTGCAGTTTGATCTTTCTGGTTGCTGTTAAGGAAAACTGTTTTACAACGAATGATTGGGAGATTATATTAAGAAAAACATATAGTTGAATATTTTAAACAGTTTTAAATTAATACTAGAGAGTATAGTGAGTATAGTGAGCTTTTCTTTGGGCTAACACACTCTATTAGAAGTTTTCTATAATTCTGAGGTCCGAGGTGAGAACTTCCATTTCAGGGGGTTCCCTAAAGAATTTATATGTATCCCATGAGGTATCCACACCGCTGTTATCATGTACTAAACGAACTGTAAGTAATTCATTTGCGGGATGTAACAACCTAGCTCTTGTTAGAATAACGTCTTAGAACGGCCATATACTCAATCGAATTCATTCTTGCGGTGTCTCAGCTATTCCTCCAGGTACAGCCGCATTGATCCAACCCAGATCTTATTCGAGTTTAAACTCGTGTCGGGGCCAGCAGAACAGCGCCCAAATTATTATACCCAGATTGACCTAATTTTCAACCAGGCTCTCGGTCACTATTAGGGTCATGATATTAGATTTTGTCTTAATTTGTATCACTATCTTACACTGAATTGAAGAGACTATATCATCTCTTGCAAAATCTGTTCTTCACGTTTTGATTCAGATTGTAACAATATAACCAACAATACTCAGGTTGGAAGTATATATATGTATATATACTTCCAACCTGAGTATTATATATATATATATATATTCTTTAAATATGAGAGAAAGCTCAATGAAGAGGTCTAGGAGAAGTTTACTCCTCTATCTCTCTCTCTCTCCCTCTCTCTCATTGGTTCACAATATGAAAGGGGAAACGCATTGTAAAAAAGAGATATTTGGCGAATACGCCCCTTCCGTTGCGAATAGGCGAGAAATTCTCGCTTGTGCTGTGTTTTTAAAAACGACCATGACGGAAAAATTTAGATAATGCTCTTGGGTTAAATTTAGAATCTTTCCCCTCCACGTATTTGAAAATACAGGCGGAAGATTTTAATTTTAATGAAAGCAACTAAAACGAAAAATCTGTTGCTTTAACTGATAATGAAAGGGGGTAAGTATGTTTTGACATCAAAGCTTATTTATGCGCACATGAGATAAGAACCATACGAGTACAGTAGTTTTTGATTGTTAGATACAAATTATAATAAACCGTTTATCTGTGCATTTAATAAACTAACAGGGATGAGAGTTTTAATTATATATAACTTAAAGGTAAACAATAAAATAATATTTATGATTTTGCTTAAATATGAGATAAAAAACAGGAGATGACGCGACCTACAAGGTTGATGCCGTTGTCAACAGCCCTTTGACAACGTTGCGTTATAGCGCAAATGTCTTGGGGATATGCAAATGTGACGGCACAACCCTTCAACACTTGTTACAATAATATATGATCAGGGAACAGAGTGGCAGGTGACTCAACGCAGATCCTTTGTGCTTACCACCCCAAGAGGAACGGATGAGGTGAAAAACCGCAGGAAGCTATAGGCCACAACACATGCGGGCTGACAGAAATGAGCAGATCTAGTAGCATTCAATTACCTATAATCCTATTTGGAACATTTCCTAACATGTCTCATTCTGCTGTATATTTTCAATTAAATTAAACAAATTTATTAACTTTTCCAATTGACTATACTCTATGGGTCCAAATAAATATCCTTTTTGGCGTTCTATTTCACGAGTTAACACAGGACCAGGAAATAACGGGCAACTCCAAAGCTGTACTAATTGCTCGTTAACTCAGGATTTTTCGCCAATTAGATTTGCGATACTATTAGGCGCCTTTTGTTACTCGTCGTTTGTAAAGGGCTTCGCTGATTTATATTTCTCCCGAAAAACGCTTGCTGCTTTCATTATTAAAAAAATCCCACCAAATATGTGACTTGCTGAATTTTACACTTGCTAATTTCACACATTAAAATAATTTAATGCGTATCTTACTTACTGTACTTAGGTTACATTTTCAATACTTTATACACTTATATTGAAATATTTTACTTATCCTAATGTACACATTGGGTTTGAGGACCGCTTAAACACATCTGCAAAGCACCTTGTATGTCGGCGTGTGTAATTGTGGGGATTGTTTCCCATTCCTCTTTATCCTCTACGATTCCTTTTCTCTCCCTCTCTATTTTATCCACCTTTCTTTTACCTATTCCAAACATTTCTTAATAATTTGCTATTTCTCTTTCCCCTCCCATTCAATAATTTTATCGATACCAGCTCTCATAGCATACTATGATTTTTATGTCACTAAATTTATTTTCTCCTAATACCTATCTCTTTTCTTCCAATTAAACAGTAAATAGTATTGTCCTGCTACCCACACATAGTACGTTCTAGTTCATTGCCTGTTTCGGAGGTAATTCTCCTTCCTCATCTAAGTTAATCCTACCCTCTCCTGCCTGTTATTATTATTATTATTATTATTATTATTATTATTATTATTATTATTATTATTATTATTATTATTATTATTATTATTATTATTATTATTATTATTATTATTATTATTATTATTATTATTATTATTATTATTATTATTATTATTATTATTATTATTATTATTATTATTATTATTATTATTATTATTATTATTATTATTATTATTATTATTATTATTATTATTATTATTATTATTATTATTATTATTATTATTATTATTATTATTATTATTATTATTATTATTATTATTATTATTATTATTATTATTATTATTATTATTATTATTATTATTATTATTATTATTATTATTATTATTATTATTATTATTATTATTATTATTATTATTATTATTATTATTATTATTATTATTATTATTATTATTATTATTATTATTATTATTATTATTATTATTATTATTATTATTATTATTATTATTATTATTATTATTATTATTATTATTATTATTATTATTATTATTATTATTATTATTATTATTATTATTATTATTATTATTATTATTATTATTATTATTATTATTATTATTATTATTATTATTATTATTATTATTATTATTATTATTATTATTATTATTATTATTATTATTATTATTATTATTATTATTATTATTATTATTATTATTATTATTATTATTATTATTATTATTATTATTATTATTATTATTATTATTATTATTATTATTATTATTATTATTATTATTATTATTATTATTATTATTATTATTATTATTATTATTATTATTATTATTATTATTATTATTATTATTATTATTATTATTATTATTATTATTATTATTATTATTATTATTATTATTATTATTATTATTATTATTATTATTATTATTATTATTATTATTATTATTATTATTATTATTATTATTATTATTAGATAGTCTCTATTACAAATTAATATTTTGTCACCCAATGTCCCCGGTTTATCTGAATTCTATCCTATTTCTCACTGATTTCCAAATCTTTTCACATTTTCTTCTTCTTTCATCCACATATCTCCCATCCCCATTTTGATCAAGATTTTCTCTTTTTCTCTCCACCAGTATTCCTACGATAAGCTTTCCCGATTGTTTAGTAATGTTTAACACTCCCTCTTATTTCATATGGCCTATGTTTAGTGTGCATGCCTCTTTCGGAACTTGATAGGATGACTACTAGGACTGAGGAAAGCATGAAAACCTCCTCAGTCCTGGAGGAATTGCAGTTTGAGCAGTGTCAAATATAAAAATCACTCCATAATATCGTGCATATCTTGGTTTTAATCGAGTGCTGTTATATGTACTTAGACCGCGCCGTGGCTGAGTGGTTGGACCTCTCGGCTCTCACCAAGGCGGCTCGGGTTCGATCCCAGGCGACCGCAAAGTGAAATTTGTGTTGGATAGCACTGCGCTGGGACGGGTTTTCTCTGAGATTTCCGGTTTCCCTCGACATCTTATTCCACCGGTGCTCCATCTTCATCTCACGTATCATCAGTGTCGCCGCCTGCGGTGCCGTATGTAGTAAACGAGGGCGTTAAACACTCAACATTTCATTTACATGTGTAGGCTCACCCCACAAATTTAAAACAGGAACAACGTGCAACCAGTTTGGTAGTTCTAATAAACGATTATTTCATGCATATACCTGCTAGGGAAACTTTTAAGAGAATGGGTGAGGTAAGCAGATAGATATCAGAGGCTAACACATAAATAATATCGTTATTTCACTTTTTATTGCGAAGCAATTCTCTTTATACTTACACAAGGACCGCTCAGCATCTGCATAACCATTTAGCAGCTTGTTTTTCTCCAGGAACTGTTATGTTCACTTTGAAGTGGCTATTCATTCTGATGTTCTCGTTATTTGGCTGTTCGTTATTTGTTCTCGTCATTCACCTTGGACAGACCTGGTTTCGCAAAATACAATCTTAAGGCCATGTAAAAGAAATGCGCCAGCGAGCATGACATTTGTTACCTTTAAAACGCTGTTTTAACATATTTTTTTCGTGACCTCGTTTTTTCTTACCTGGCCAGGTAGAGGATTTTTTCCTAAATTATATTACGGCCATTCAACTAGACAATGAGGCTGCACGGCAGTTATTTATCAGATCCTTTGTTAAAACAGTCCATTGAGCCTAGGTACAAATTTCCACATCACTATGGTCAGAATTCTCCTCTTCTGTGACGCGTATGACGAATGCAAGTGAAATTTTTCACTCGAAGCTGAAAGGCACATTCTGTCATTTACACCCAATCAAATTCCAGATATTTGAAGCCATCAGTGAGGCACAAGCCACCCCTTATGTAAAAATGAACAATATGAATTGAAAAACATCAGAAGAAACAAGAAAACATTGGACAAGGAGGAATTTTATGCACAAAAAATTATCCATTTAGTGAAGGCGAAATAAGGAGACTATAGTACACCAAAGCACTAACATACAAATTTCTACCGTATTGTTGCGATATTCAGTCAGAAAATTTTAACTACACCTACCAAGTCGTATCTGGACAGTTCTCAGCCTGGTTAAGTGGGAAGTAAAGTGTGCGATTCGCAACTCGGATATCACGTAACTAGCACAGGCACACGACTAGTATTTTCGTATTTAGTCCTCAACTTGTTTACAGATCTGCAAACGCCAATCGACTGCACGGGGATGGAGTGGTATGTTACCTACACGTCTTTGCCATAACCCAGTGACAGTTCAATCTTACTTCCTTCCGCCTTAGCTTTAGTGCTTAGAAATTCCTATACCTGGTCATTGTCTTTTGCGCAACCGTCTACGCCTATCGTCGCCCTGCTATCTCCACCACCCTCTTCTACATTTACTTGACTAGTGTAATTAATGGAAACAGAGGAGTGTTTAACCAGCAAACAAAGTTATATTCTGCGCTTTCTTATATTCTTTTAAACCATTAGTGATGCTCTTGAGCTAACAAGCTTTGAGGCGCATTATCACACATTTAATTCTAATTTTCGTTGAGACAACAAAGTACATATTTAGAAATTTAATTTTTAAAGACCCTGTCAATTGTCAAGTTCATATCAGCACCGCCGGTGTGCCGGAATTTCATACCGAATGACTTTTTTTTTGCATACCAGTAAATATACTGACATGGGGCTGTCTCCTTTAAGGTCACTTGAAAACCATTTATCTGGGAAGAATTTGAATACGCGACTTTGGAATCAGAAGATCAACGCCCTACCAGCTTAGGTATCCAGACTGAGTAAACAAAAAGGTGTAAATAATATTTTCATTTCAAAATAATTAAAGTAAATGCATTTCCTGTGTTTATTACAAAATGTTTAAATATTTCTGTAATCGCATTTACTGCAATCATTGTTTAATACTGGAAAATTGACACCCTTTTAAACTTTTCAGTTGGATATTTTGAAAACAGGTAGACAATTGTTCCGAATGAAAGGTGAAGAAACTATGACTTCAGTTGGTTTTAATTTAGGTACCTTATCGAGTAAATTTTAACAAATGGGGATTTCCCTTCAATCCAATAGAAACTCAGGGAATTTATCTGCCAGATTCTGATTCTAATGGCGAAAACTAATAACTATTATCGGAAATCTCTTTTAATGCAGTTCTTATTCTTGAAACATCATTCTAAAATTGGGAAATATTGCACCTAGGCATAAGGATTCTTAAGCACTTGGCTTTAATTATTCACACAAAACTTTTTCACTACAGAGAATGAAAACAAGGGAGGCCAAAAGTCAGTAACTATTATGAGGAATGGAATGGTTTTTAATTTACCGCATTATTGGCTAAATTCCAGTGTGGTTTTAGTGCTCATAAATTCCTATGCCTAATTATTGCCAAGAATAGTCTTGACCTACGTTATTTTACTTAGCTTACTGTTTCCCTTAAGGCATCTATCATCGAATGCAGCATTATAAGAGTGGACATTTACGCATTCTAAAATAGCATTTAAATTCAAATATGTTTCTTAGAGAAGTGCTTAATATTTTTGCGTAGAATAAGTATGTGATTAAAAGATATGTTATATAATTTAAAAGGAGTATTGCAATAACCTCGACTAAATTATTACCTCCTTTCAAACGAGGAAGATTTTACTTTAAAGGCTACTTTCAAGTTCCGTAGCTGTTATGCGTTTAGTTATCACTTTAGAAGCTAAATTTTTATTTTGTAACTTCCTAAATGCAGCATGTAAGGAACAGTGCTGAATTTCTTTATGTGCCTTTCCAATTCGTATTTGTACATACTTCTACTGTATGTGTCTGCCGAAAGCTAACTAACCCGTGGCGTAACAGCCATAGTGGGCCAAGGCCTGCCAACCCGACTGCCGGCCTCACGCCAACATATGCAAGGCAGAGGAGAGCGATCATCCAAACGACACGGGGAGGAGATGTGTTCAGAGATGTGTTCAGCATTTCGGCACCCCAGCCGGAAGTTTGGCTTTCGACCAGTGCTCTCAGCCTATCGTAGCTCCTCACTTTCCTCGCGATACTGAGTGGGCACCGGTCCTGTACACGGCACTTAAAATCCACATGCCCCAGGGGTGGGATCGATCCCGGGCCGCAATACGTGGCAGGGAACCAAAGCATGACGCCTTAGCCCACTACGCACAGGACTACGCCCACGGCACAGGGGCTGTCAGCCAAAAGCATGAGAATAAATAAGGGCATATAGTTATGGAAAAGAGAAAACAGCTCTATTAATGGGTTTTCATACCGATATCTAGCTCTAAAATGGGCGGTGTATGGGATCTTCTTCTCAGGACTGGGCGAATCGCATCATTGTATAAGAAACAAGTCTGGCAGACTCGTGATTTACAGAAGTTCTGAGACAATCGAGGGAATTGTTGGAAAATATTTGTGCGATGCTTCCGTCCAAGAGAGGCCAAAAATCAGTTTTCTTCTCCATTCCGAAAAATAAAGAAAAACAATTAAAAAATAAGAAAGGACTTTTAAAAGAAAACTGTTCCAAGTTAATACTGTAATCTGTTTATTATTTATTTAAACTATATAATGCATTTTACAAAATTTTTAAAGGCATGTGTAATAATAAACTATGTCTGTACAACTTAAAGCATTGTTTCGCCATTCTCGCTCATAGAACTAACGAAACTTCAGAATTAAATCCCAGATATAGTACTTTAAAAAAGTTACTGGGTGATTTTAAATGAAAAAGTCTACAGAAAAAAGATAAACTATTTTTAGTACCAGCTCTGCAAAACAGCTATTTGTTGGGCCGTTAAAACGCCAAAAGGTACTTAAGCAGCGTAATAAACAGTCGCATCCTTCATTGGCATGGATATACTTCGTTGCTACCCCGCTTCTATTCAGTAGGAATCGATTCATATCTAACATTAGGAAATGTTGGATATCACGTTGTCAGTTTAGTTACAAAATGCGGCGTATCAAGTCACCTTAGAAGGTAATACTTAGTAGTACTATTTAACGATAGTAGTTGCTTCTAGGCCATATCAACAGAGCCGATCTGCCGGAGGTTTAGCATGCAGAAGTTCATTACGTGGCATTAAATCTACTGAGACGAGGGAGACAAGAGCGTTCTTAAATGTAATCATCTGGCTTCGGATAGAACCTACAATCTCGGGCACAAGCCCGTGTTCAAAATTCAGTACCACAGAGGTCAGGTCGCCTTTAAGGTGCGATATATCAGAGTAGCTCAGATCGCTCTGGGGGTTAACCGGGATATATAAATCAGATCAGAGGCTTTCACTGCACATTTGGGGACCTAGTCATGGTAGACCTGTGGTAGAGCGTTATCACGAAAAGCCAAAGTTATGTGATTCCAATCCTGGACGTGACACTCCAGTTCTTCAAATCATATTTACTTTTCTCACCTTAGCCCAATCGAGCAAGGTGGCTCCGGGGTAACGTTTGAGGTTCGCTTTTGAGAGGAACCAGGTTTGCTCCCCGTCGATCAGCCACCATGTCCCTAGGCTTTTTCGTGGACTCACAGGTCAGTAGGCGGACAGTGGAGTGATTTCTCTTGTACCATGACACGTCATTTCGAAAGAATAATCAATAAAAATATTACTAAATTAAATTTGTCATGGAACCACCACTACTACTGCTAGATATTTAGAGAGAGATTAAATGTAAGATATCTTAATATGGATTTCACTGTAAAAAATTAAATGTGGATCTAGTATATCTTGATCCTGATAGCTTTCAGAAAAATACTAGAAAATGAAAAATTGTGGACTTCTGAGAATACAAGATAATCTGGTATGAATTCTGACTATCGCTTTAAATCATTACTAATTTCTGCAGTATCCATAGCATGTTAAATTGGTTGATAATTTCTGTGGAGGGACGATATCACAACACTAAAACTATGGAAACTGCTCAACATGTAGTATACAAAGAGGGGCAAAATTTGAATTGGAGTGAGCATGCCTCACAATTAGAAGCATGCTTATTCTAAGAGGAAACGGTAAACTAAAACTGCTACAGAGTGAATCATCGATGGGTACCAAATATGAAATATAAAACAACAAATATGGGAGTTTTGATCCTGAAAGTTTATTAATCAAAATGTGATTGGGAGCCACAATTCTTGTGTAGAAGTGAACGATGAAAACGTTTGACATTGTCTTGACGGTTATTTGTGACTCAAAAGTTTCATGATTAAAATTTGAGTTCGTAAAATTATTTAAAATAAATATCCAGTTTTAAGCCAAGAAGAGCAAATTAAATATATTTATATTTTTCACTGTTTATTTTACTTAGAAACTTGTACATTGATTCTACACAACTATTTTTAATATCAATTTTTAAAGCCACAAATGTCTTTTTATTTGGCTCAGGAACATTCAGGTAAAGAGCCACGTTGAACATGAAGCTGTATTTTCATAAATATCCTTCTTTTCAGCATCTTTCAATTTACAAAATGTCTTTTTGATCACAGTTTATCTTGAAATTTGCTGTAAAGTTTTAGGAATGATGGATTTAAGAATTGTTGTAAAATGATTAAAAACATATTAAATGGTTCAGATGAGATTAATTATTTTCCATAATTCAAAATGTAACTTAAAATGTTCATTGAGATGTGAAATTTGGCCGGAAGGACGCTATGTTAATAGACGAGACAATTGCTAGGAAGGAACGGGGCCCCAGCAGCCTTGCCAAATCACAGCTAATCTTTTCAAAACGCTAATTTCACTCTCCTGTCGCTACGTACCAGTCAGATGGCCATACAGTCCTCAAATAAGTGAGATAAAATGTGTGGCAGAAGGGGAACTACATTTCGACGGGAATTGAGGCTGAGACCTCCCGAATTTAAGTCTCTGACGTTAAATCGATCTACTGGTAGATGATCTTAAGTTAATTGACGGTTCATTCGATTAGAAGTCTGAAAATGAATACTGCAATGACTATTCATGTTTAAAATACTATTTACTTCAGATACTGTTTCCGTTACACAGAATTTCTAGTTTGCTGATAATTTCTCACAAAACAGGGAACACCTATGTAACTTCGAAATAAGGTTCAAGTAGTAGGTATACATAAGTACCTTTTTCCTTATATATGATACTGTCCAGGATCAGAATTGCAGGATTATCTAAGAGTGTTGACACATAATTTCTGAAACAGCCGATCCATAGTCATTTATTTAGTGAACACAGGAGGTTCACCTCTCTGAACTACATTCTATACAACAAAGTAAACTTCGGACCGCTGCGGCAAAGTTTATTCAAATATTTACAGTCCATTGGATGAACTTTGCTGAAATTTCAAAGGATTACATTTTCCAATAACAGTTATCCGTCCCCCTGGAGCACTCATCAGCGTATCGATCAAAATACACACAATGGCTAAAAAGTGGTGGAAGGTTGTAACGGTTATAATGTAACTAATTGAACATATTTTTAATTCTACGAAATGAGTATAAGTTCGCGCGCAGTATACAGAACGTTAAGCTCCAGAATGGACGCTGTTCCTTTAAATGATATCTGATATTTTGAAGTGTTATGCATGCTAGCCCTGGTTATAGTTAGGTAGATCTTAAGTACAGTATCAAATAATTTAAATTAGTGTTGATGATGAAGTTGGTTTTATTCACTTTCCGCCCGTGCTATCATAAGTGGGATGTTGAAATTCATGCAGTCCGTGCGTTTTGTGATTTTGCAGCAGATGCTCAGAATATATATGTAATCCTACGAGTATTTGTATGTATATTTATTGTTGTAGATATGCAACATACTCAAATTTGATAGTTGAATTTTACCATTTAAGTGTTAACGTCTTTACTTTCTTTTCTTTACTGATATTTACTTATAATTTAATTAATGCAGCATTTAAATAAAGTTGTTTTGATGCAACCAACTACCAATTTTTAGAGTTTGATATGGAAAACACTATTAGGGGTGACTAATTGGTTACCAGTTCGCAGTGACTGACAGTGATTAATTTATTTTCGTTTAAGCATTTCTGTTACTCATTATTGCCAAAAGTAGTATACATTACAGAGGTATTTTTTAGAGGTGGCGCGTGACCTTGCTCGGTTGTGCGCGAGTTATGTCATGCAAATCAATGGTAGGGGTAAGATCTCTGCTTTCATCAACAGACTGCTGATAAAGCTAGTGATGTATAAGACAGATGACTAACCTTTCACTCCTTTTCCCTATAAATAAACAAGTGGACTAGACCATAAACTACTGCGTAACATTACGTCATACGCCACGTCTAAAAATGACTCTGTGCATGTGCGTTAACTTCTTTGGAGAAACTCGGAGACTTTGCACAGAGTGCATTCTTTGATGAAAACCAAAAGTGCAAAGTAAATCTTGGATGCCAGAACATATTAAAATAAATATTGGAGGAGAAACTAGGACTATTAGTGTTCTTGTACTATGGGCAATAAACAAGGTTAAGGGAATTAAAAGTTTATGAAATATGAGATAAGTTGGTTATAGCTGTTAAAGGAATAAGGAAATACTCTTAATGCTATAGATGATAAAATATATTCACCACAAGTTCGATCCTATAATATGACGAGGTTTATGCATAGAGAAATGGTTAACTTTTATAGTACCAGATATGAAGAAAATATCAAATTTCGATTGTAAATAGGCAGGGTAGTTTCAAAGCATTCTAGAAAGGAAGATACCGGCAGAAGCACAGACCAGGCCGCTGACTGAGCGAGTGTTGCCAGACTTGTAAGTTGTAGACGGTATAGTTCCTGACTATAAACGATAACGTTTCGAAAGGTCTATGTGTCTTAACAATTGTATTGTATTAACAATTTAATTGAATTAAAAAGTTCTTTCCAAAAATCTAAACTTAGAAATATTTTTGAGATGTTTTAAAACTTAAAATGAATACTTCAGTTCCTCTTCAGAATAATACATGTAGTGGAAATATGTTAGAGTAAATTAAATCGAGAGCATTAGGTGTTAGGAGTAGACAAAGAGAGTGGTCTCCCGAAACTTAGAGCACAGCATGACACCTAATGGACTCTGTGCACCTGCAAAGTGATCCCTGGATGGAGGGATGAAGGAGAGATGTGAAGAACGACAAAATCCGGGTGATGATGTGCGCTAGCAACGACGGGGTCTATAACAATTTCAACGTAATCCTGACACCGGCTGGCATTGTCTCAGCCACCCGCAGATTGGGGACTGGAAATAGACAAGGCAACTCTCGGGAAAGAAGCGAACCGCAGCAATCATGACAAATGCCACCGTCCTTCCGCAACATACCAAACGACGTCACCTGGTATGACAACTTTGAAATAGATACGTTGAATTAGATGGAAGAGGAAGAAAATAGTGAAGGAACTGTATCCACCCCAGGATTGGCCTACCAATCCAGGTGAAACACAGAGATACCAACTGGGTGCAGGTCCGGAGGGAATCGAAACTGAGACCTCCGGCATTCGGGCCTTACACGTTGCCGCAGAGCCAGGTCATTCGAGAGTTAAAAGCATTAGAATTGTTTTACTTAAAATGCTGATTGAGCTAATGAAAAGACATTACCCAATAGTTTAATGATGTAAGCAAAACCAAGTATAAAACTTGACAGTGAAATTTAGAAAAGATTCGCCTCATGGTGGAATAAGAATGGCTATGTGACTAAATGTTATCTGATGGCATGTTTCATTTCTACCGTGGAACAAAAGGGTTAATTAATCGAATAATCTCGGCAGCTTCAACTTTAACATATTAGACAGTCAGAAATGCGCCTTCGTACCGTGATTGGCAGTGAAAGTTTAACAAAGGATTCCAAATTTACACATAAATGTTCATAAATATAATATTTGTTCAGCAACAGTTTAAATAAACAAAGAAAAGACAGTGACTGCGCTAATGTTGAATATCCTAAATTCATGAACCCTAATCTCGAAAACTGTTAAACATGTCTTGGAAAGTTAGAGCCAGGCTGAAAAATTGCCCGCTTCTGTATTCTGGGGGTAGAATGTCCGTCTCATAGCCAAGAGGTCCCAAGTTCGAATCTCGGTCAGGGTGAGTTATCTGAATAAGATTCTTTTCCGGGTTTTCCCTTATCCTAAAAGGTTAATGTCGGGTAACTCTAACCTCTATAGCACCTGGGTTCATTTGACCATCTTTTCAACCATTTTATTCATCATCCTATATGGCGGGCGCTGGATGACGTTAAATAAATAATTAATAATAAATAATAGACTGAACAATTCGGTGCCATGGCCGGCATTTGAGCCACAGATCTCTCGGTCTCCGCCCAATTGCTCTAAATACAGAACAGTTGGTCTGTCATGACAACGTGACAACACATTAAACTCTCTCACTGACATTTTTCCACTAAGAAAGAGACAACATACCTTAATGGCTATTTACAAAATGTTAAGTACTTTAAGTCCCGGGTTTTATAATTTAGATTAATTATAACTAACATTGATGTTATCGCATAGAGATCTCCTAGTACTTTACGGGAAAAAGCGAGTCAGTTGGATAATTTAATGTCTTGCTCGCGCATTGTCAGGAAATTTAGAGTAATCGAACGGAGGCCTAGAGATCTGCGGTTCAAATCCCGGCTGTGGCATTGAATTTTTCAGTCTGACAAATCTTGACTTAGCTACTGTGAATCAACGATTAATTTCCACCATTAAAAGTGTCACACTGAAGGTTTTACAGGCTGGAGATGAATATTAAGTTAACTGATATACATGTATATATTTGTTTTATTTGTAGAATTGTTTATTTTTCAACTATAATGTATTTTGATTAAATTTTATAAACAGTTAATTTTTAATAACCAAACTGTTATTAGCAATAAAAAGGATCTACAACATCACTTATAAGCTGTTCACATCATCCTAAAATTTAACTTAGTTATCAATAAAGTTCCTGGGAGTAAGCTTATTAATACAGAAAATGCCATTTGCATGAATTTTTTTTTCAAACATACAGAAAACATACAGAAAAACTCAGATGTATGTGCAAAGATAAAAACCAGAAGATTGTAACGTAGAAGCTGACATATTGCCATATTTCACAGTATTATCAATTTGTAAAACAAAACATTCCATAAATTATTGACTAAAGATGTATGCTACAGAGTGTGTAGAAGCTATGTTGCTTTTCTGCAAAGTGTGCAGAATTCAGATTACAAAATGGCAAGAATCAGTACAGTTTTATAAACATATTTAAAATGTAACTGCCGTGACACAAATGGTGATACGTATACACGTATACTAGTGTGTAAATTTTATATACCTTAGTGAGAGGTTATAGTCAGTATGAGTATTCGGATGCTCTCACGGCCTGAGTCACAATTAACACCACAAGTTTCTGGACATCAAATCTCCAGCAGACCACGACTTCTAAGCCCAGAAGAAACTTGTAGTACTAATTAGCTGTAATCATTGCTAATACATAAAGAGGAACATTTAACTTTAAAAGTTAACTAATTGTTGAATCACAATGTGCCACTGGAATAAATCGTTAGGCAGCCATGAGAGTTTTGAATTTGGTTAAATCTACATACATGATTTGATGGGGTAGTTTAATAAATTATAAATATACCTTGTAAATGTAAGCAACGTTCTCTTTTGCTCTTTGAGGAGGAACTCACTAAATATTCCTAGTTGGATAACTAGGATTGTAATGAACGTACTGATTTAACTTAGGAATTTTATTTGACAATCTATGTTATATAATAAGTATTTTATATACATAATACATTAACTGCCTATGTTAATGTAATTTTAGTAATAAACATGGTTTAAAATAAGGGTTATATTAAGACAGGGAGTGATCTTTTTTGTACTTTAAAGGTATCAATTGCGCTAAGCCGAGTACTTTGCTCAGAACCACACTAAAAATAAAATTTAAAATAAATTACTTCTAAATGCTCTCTGTTGTATCCATTATTTTCATGTTGGCAGTTTACTTTGAACACTCCAGGTGACTTTTTAAACCTATAAGTGTTATTTGCAGTTGGTAACCATGGTTATATCTACAAAATATGTGTTCTTTCCTCACACAAAGCAGAAATCAAAATTGCAAAAGTAGTAAAATATTAATTATTATATTATTAAATTAATTTTTTGTGGCCAGAGTTTAGTTATTAAACTTAAAATGTAATATATCATTGAAATTATCATGTGTTTAAATGAAAATTAATGCAGTAGTCAATGCTTTCTCAAAGAGAGGCTAACTTTGGCCAGTTAGTTCTTATGTTGCCTACATGTTAAAGCTATTCAACAATAATCAAACGATTCTTATTTATATGAATGAGACCCTAAAAATAGAATAAAAATATCTGAGTCTGTACTTGCATTATTTTTCCTACTCATTCTTGTACAATATATTATTTAAAACTCCATATCTTCTACTCATTTAATGAAAATCAAGATAAACATTTTAGAAATGGTTTCATTATATATTTATCTATAGGTACAACGTGAACAGCAGAATACAGTTAAATACTCTATGAAGTGTTAACTATATGATGGCTTTGACATTCCTTTCTCTTTGACATTAATTTCTCTTTGCATGGCCAGAGCATAGAAAAAGGAATAACGATTTTCATTTGAGAAAAGTATAAGTATGTACAAGAGCGAGTCAATAAAGACTGAGAATGCCTTTATTAGATATCAAATACACTAGTCTTGGTCCAGATTGGTGTGGTGTTTTTCAAAGTATTCTTCGTTGAGATTAATGCATTTTGCCCAGCGCTTCTACCAGTCCTGGAACATAAGCTGGAAGCCATCTTATATCTTCTTTATAACCGCCTCAAGCTTTTTCACGATGTCCTCTTACGGCAGCAAAATGATTCCCGCTTAGTTCATTTTTCAGGTATGCATCTACATGCTCAGACGTTGCAGTTCCATACACACTTCCTCCCGCATCAACTTCTGTTCAGGAGTTATCAATCTTGACACCCACCTCGCACAAACACGTCTAATGGGAAATTTGTAACATGTCTACAGACCTAAAAATCTGTCAAATGTTGTTCGTCGATCTTCACGAACAATGATGTCACATGTGTTAATCATGATTTCGTTTATTGCTGTTGCTGGAGCACCTGACACACCTTACTTTGCTATTGAGACACGGTTCTTCTTAAATACCTAGAACCATCGAAGTGATGTGGACTGTGCCAGAACATCATCGCCATATGCCTCCTGCAACAACGTGTACGCTTCCATTACGGATATATGTAAAGGAAAGCAAAATTTCAATGCAGCGTATTGTTCTTCTCGTAACACCCCCCTTTCTTCTGCAGGCGGCTGGCGAATTGACGTAATTTGTTCGTCCTTTGTGTACAGACGCATGTGCAAGCGAGTGTAACCGTTATCCATCAATCAAAGCTGATACATTGGCATCATGCAAGATCGTTTCCATAGAGTGCTTTCGTTGTGAGCGGCAAAAAAAAAAAAAAAAAAAAAAAAAAAAAAAAGACCCTCAATGTTTATTGACTTGCTCTCGTATTTGAAAATTTAATCAAATAATAAGGATGCTTTGAAAACAACTTTCACCACAAAGAGCTTCATTCGACATAAAATGTGTGTCAAATTGTAACTATTTCTGACAGTTTACCCGTTATGAAAAATATATGGAGGATGCAAAAGACTTCAAGAGGCTCTTCCCGGAAAATTAAATACATACATTTCATTGGTCATGAGAATATTTTAAATATATGATAGTTTTATCATAACCGCTGCCACCATTTTTTTGAAGCGTAATTTGTTTAAACGTTTTTCCTACAAAGGAAAGGATGGTGCGGTTATTTTTTATTGAAAATCATCGTGTTGCATCTTTAAAAAGTGCTAAACTTAAATGTTAAGACTGTTCAGAGACACGGACACACGGATACATCGTACTCAGCTCCCCCTCTCTCGCATACATATATTTGGGCCTTTTCAGAAAACACCTCGTTAATCTTTTATTTAGTTATTCATAAAGTGATCTCAAAACGTACGTTTCCAGTGAAGTACCGTATCGAATTTTTGAGAGGGATCCGATATATTCTCTGCCTACTATGTATATGGTAGAAAAATTAATTAGTGACCTAGACCGTTGTATTTTAACAAGAACTTCAAATGTGGCAAGAGTGTCCTCGGTTTGCGACACTTTGCTGGAATTTCCATAAATGATTCGATTGGATTGGCGTGGATTGGATTTTTCGGAGAGGATTCGGCACCTCGACCAGACTGGTCTTATGTACCTATGTCTTCAAGTGTGGCACCACCGGGTGGTAGGATGAGGTGAGAGAAGGCCGATTCCAAGGAGTCACTAAAGTTCTGAGGGCGGGGTCCCAACACTTTACTAGATAGAAACTCCCCGGCAATTCAAGACAGTCGTCATCCCACATACCGTGGCCACGAAATAGTCACGATGCCGGTTTAGAGTCCGTCCCGCCTGAGGAGAAAGTGTTCTCTCAGAGCATATCATCCCGCCATGCACCGCCGAGACTCCCTCTGACACTTCTACCCTGAAAGAAACCATCAGATAAGAGAGGATATGAAATGATAATGGGGTGAAATGGAGGGTCAGGAAATTCGGGGAATGTAATTATCCTACCCAGCATTGACCTAACGAGCCGGGAAACCCCCGACAAAGTCCATGGCTCAGGTAGGTCTGCCACGGGAATCGAACCCTGGCCTCCCGAATGAGGGCCACAGACAAAATCGCCTTGGCCAACCTGCTCGGTTCCCTAAACGATAATATCATAATGTATTATGTATTAAGTAATAGAAAATAACTTGATATTAAACTGCTTTTAGGAAAACTTTACTTCAAATGTCTCAATAAGCAAATTACTCTAAACAACCTGCCGTTAGTATAATTAATATTTCCGGTCCAGATTAATTAATAATCCATCACAATTTCACAACAGCTTGTGCAATTTCCTTATAGAGGAAATTCAAATTTATAAGCATGAAAAAAATAGAATTCTGGGGTATACTAGTCATTGAACTTTTGAAGGCACTGTGCCATTGACTGTTCTGCAGAGGAGCCCAGAAAGTTGGAACCAAGAATAGAAATGTATAAATTGGAAGATAAACAAAACCCACTTCACTTTAACCACTTTCATAAATCCCCATCTCTCCGTATGGAGGCCCTCATCCTTAATCTGCTACAGTAGGGCTGTGAGAGCAAAACCGACAGAGCAGTCCTATTTCTCATGCACTCTGTGGCAAGTGACGCTTAAATACTTCACACAGAGAAACTGAAGTGCAGTGCTTAAGTTGCACTCCCAGGGTCAGCACAAAACAAGCTTTATAAAGCGTTTTAGGGCTCTGAGTTAGTATAACACACCCTACTGAAAGGGAGCAATTCGCCACTTCAATGTTAACTCCAGGAAAATAGCTTAAAGAATTGGATAAATTCCAAATAAGACAACTGTCTGTATTTGGAGTAATAAAAAGAACATTTTGTGTAGAATTATGGTTTATTCTTTCATCGATATTGAACGGACAAAGTGCCACGCTTTAGCTTTGTATGCTATTTTGTGAATTGAAATTACCTTTTTAATTGGAGGTACAGAGCACACTGTAGTCACATGCTTACTAAATATAGCAAATACGGAAACTATTTTACTATGAACAAAAACTCGAAGTGGAGATTTAGTGCTGGGATCCCTGAACACAGTTCCAAACGAATTTTAATAAAGATCCATGTATATATCTATGGCTTTAATTAGTTTTTTCGTTTTTGAGTTATACTGTTCACACACAAAATTTGATATCAAGTTCAACAACTTCCATGGATGCGAAACGAAAGTTTTCAAGAAAGTATCTCACCCCAAACTTTTATGAACCGTTTTCCGAATAATATGATTTAAAAATTTGCTCTAAATATTTGGATTAAATTATATGTTGAAATTACAGTAAAATTTGCATAAAGCGGACCCCTTATCTGCCGAAAACCTGGAAAAACGGAAAATAGATTTCGAAATGGAGCTATTTCCTATGTAAAATTATACATGTAAAATTATATAAAAGCCGGAAAACTACCTAACGCGGAAACGAAAATATTTTTCGGGAACCGTTTGCGTAAATAACCTGATTAAAACGGATGACTTTATATGTAATGCTTTGAAACGGACGTGTTTTAAAAGTGCAATAATTTTGAGAGCGATTGCACTTACACCGAAGTTCCATGAATCATAAAGTCATAAACTGTAATCCTTCGAGGAAAAAGGAAAAAACATTAGCTCTCTAAACTCTCTTTTGCAGTGTGTTCATTCTCAGTTTCGTTGTTATAAGTAATCAAGTACGAGTGGAAGAAAACTGTGAAATTTGGTGATTTTTTAAAAACATAGTTTTTGAGTACACAAATTTTGTAAAATGTATTCTAAACATAAGGCATTATCATCGGAGGAAAAAACAGTTATTGAAGAACACGGAAAGAACAATCGTATAGCTAAAGAATTAACTATGTTGCTTAAAGTGGAGAAAACTCAGATTTGTGAGATTTTGAAAAAATAAAGCCTGAAGGGGAGTGATTAAATGTAACAGTAGATAATGTGAAAACCATCACAAAATCTCCGGAGTATGAGGAATAAATTCCGCTGTGTTCGAGTGGTTCGTTAGTGCGCGCACTAAAGGAATTTCCATTTCTGGACCATTGCTTCAGATTTAAGCTTTAAAGACAGCAAGAAAATTAGGTAAAGACAGTTTCAGAGATTACAATGGATGGCTCGAGAGTTTCAAACATCGTCATAACATTGTTTTGAATGTTATTTGTGGTGAAGCAAATGATGTTGATATGCAGACAGTTGCAGATTAGAAAGGGGAAATTGAAAACAGAGAAACTACAATTATTTTATGTAAGTTGAATGTATAGTACATAATATATATCAGCCTATTATTATTTACGCTTCATTCTGTATTATTCCTTCATTGTAAACCTGAGCGTCTATTTCGAAATGTCTTTGTATTCAAACAGGACCCTCTGTAATACGGAAACCTGTATAAACGGAAACTGTGTAAACGGAAAATAAATGCAGGAGGGATCGCGTTTCGTTTTATAGATGCTTTACTGTACTTTCAAGGTAAATTAAGTGTAGATATATCTAGAATTCGTCCTGCGTCATGGCGTAGCGGGCTAAGGCAGCATGCCTTAGTCCCTGACCGCGTAAAGATGCCCGGGTTCTATCCCACTCATGAGGTGGGGATTTTAAGTCCAGGGTATGGGACCGAAGCCCACTCAGTATCGTGAGGAAAGTGAGGAGCTTACGCTAGGTAAGCGGCCCTGGTCACGAAAACCAACATTCCGGATGGGGGATGCCGAGATGCTGACCACATCTTCTCCCCGTATCGGTTGGATGATCGCACACATCTGCCGTGCGTAAGTGGGCGCGAGGCCGGCAGTCGGGTTGGTAGGCCTTGGCCCTCTTAGGGCTTTCGCGCTAGAGTTTAATATCTAGAATCTATAGTCTCTGAAGTACTCCTCCTTCTGAATGATTTTTAGATAACTGTTAAACCATACGAAACATTACTATAAAAATATGTAGAATTCGTTGAAGCTCAAAATTTATGTCAAATACTTTTTTTGTGCAGCTGATCATTTCCAAGAGATTCTTTGCTGTTGCCTTGCATTTTAAAATACTTTTCTTAAGTCTGGGTTTCTCTCTTGGCAGTAAAAGGGAACAGAAATTAAATGCCATCACCTAGTGATCAGCTCTTAAATGATTTGACTATCTCTTAAGCCTATTGTATTGCCATTGTACCCGTAAGGAAATATTACGTAGTAAATCTATTTACTCAAATGTATATCCTGATTAATATGAAATAAGATAGAAGAATAATCTTTTAAACCACAATTTGTTGAAGAAAATTTAGACAAACTCACGTAAATCGAAAACATTAGGTTTTTTGAAAAGCTGTACTGCATCTACCATCTAGTACTGTGGAATTCTGTATTCCTTCATATAAAACTCCTAAATTATCTATATTTTGGAGCAGAGGTTAACTTTAGCACACATTTTAGAGAGAACTTTGCTGTACAAATTAGTACTGTTTTAAGGATAAATGCTTCTGTGTCATGTAGTTTCTTTCCCTGCAAATACACGCGTGTATATTATGTTTATTTTAACTTTTAATATAATTTTCTGTGTAGTACTTTTTCTGGTATAAGTAAGCTCTGTTACAGAAACTATTCAAGATACTTAAGTCAAAACTTAGAATGATAAAAGGAAAGGTTAATTCTAACTACTAATATAGAAAACGTTGATATTGTTATGATAATTAAAAATAGTACATTGTAATCAATTACTGCCATAATAATATTTTTCTTGCTAAAGGATCTTATTGAAAGATCGCTGAACCTGGAAGGTATGCATCTGTATCCTAGCAAAGTGACATCTTAAATCGTTTCTTAGAAAATGGGTAGTGAATTTAGTAGATTTAACATAGATTGGTTATCGCTTTTTACCTGGATACCGCAGTTTGAAACAGGAACTTTGGTGCTTGGATCAATTATTCATTTAATTATGTAATATGTTTAGTAATTATACATAAAATTGAGAACCATAACTGGCTATGTTTGTGAAAATGAGATTGTATATATTTGATCTAAAATTTGTAACGTGAACCTGGGCAGAAATACGTGAGAAACACTGCACTCCCGAGCTACAGTCTAAAAAGAGCGGATGTTAGACAATAGAGTGGAATGCTGGCTATTCTGTTGTACTGTTACAGAGGTCAATATTCTGTTAGTTTTTTTTCCCTTGTGACGCCGTGCTGTGTATATAAGAGGGTAGAAACCCCCATTAAGCCCTCATTGCTCATTACAGTCAAGTGTATTGTATGCATCCAACGACGTGTCGCGTCCAATAAAATGTATTATAAAGTGTCCGCTAAAAGTGCAGTTATTTGAAGGTGCCCGGGTTCCAGAAGTGTACGGACAAATTAAAGCAGTTCAGAGATTATCAGTTTTTTGTGTTGTCTCAACCGTAACACCCTGAAAAATCAAAAGGAGCCCATGCAGGAGAGAGCAGCTAGAGGCAAGGGTGAAGCAGGCAACAGACGACGACGTGGAGACCGAGGAAGGAGTCCCGACGTCGAATCCAGGTACGTACAGCCGTGAGGCGAGAGAAAGTACTGCCGCAAATTATTAATGTATAAATTAAAGTAATTTCATATGAAAAGGATAAAGAGATTGATGAATAAACATGTTCTGCATATTGAAGTAAATGTGTAAGGTAAGAAGCTTAGGTTAAAATAAGTTATTGCCTAGCCTCTGCGTTAAGGAAAGGCTATTAGGCTTCACAGTATACATGAAATCCGTTAGCTTAAAGTGGTTTTGGAATTCAGTTATGACGTCGCTAAACACGCAGACAAAATTCTGAAAACTAGAAAGGTTAATGAAGTTCTAAGGATTGAGCAAATTCACAGAGTAAAATTTGCATTTCAGATACGAATTAACTGCTTTATGACTTTACCACATATGTAAGAACGTTGGTGGGGGTGACATGAAGAAGGTACTTAAGTTAATAAAAGAACTTGTACTTTTAAAACTTTTTGTGTGTTTTGTGCCTTGCAAAAGTGATTACTATGATCGATTGTCGGAAAGCGTAGCGCTTAAAGACTACGCTTGAGTTATGTGCATAATATATTTAGCGGTCACTGCCAAGAAAACTTCGTTTCTACCACACGCGGCAAACTACTTTCAAATTATTATTACAAAAATATGAGTGGATATGAGAACTTTAATGAGTGGATATGTCAGAAGTCATGAATAAACCTATAAATATACTCGTAATTCAGTAGCTACAATTTCGAGTGGTAAGATTCAGAAATATTTTAATTCTTCAACCGAGTTAGTTGCCACGAATTTCAGATAGATCATAATTGGTCTCCAGTAAATTTATCGGAATTTGATCTTGTGTTGTACATTCACGATGATCTCACACGCATACAATAATATGGATATTTCATAGTTCAACGTTGGAGTAACTGATAGCAGATAGGTACACCAAACAATGAGATTGAGGAAGGTGTCAAAGTTGATATAAATATCTCTTCGTCATCAAGCTCCCGCTTAAATGCAGACTAGCTGCAAAAACTAACTGATATAATGGGATATAGCTTCGATAGTGATGGCAAGTTTCTTCCCTCCAGCTTAGCTTAAATCAATTTGTTAATTAAACGGCCACCCCGAATTGTAGCCTACAAATTTTATAATCCATTTTCTGCGACAGCAATGAAAATACAGCAGTGGAACACTTTCTAAATATACAATGATGCGTTCTGCTTAATTACTTTACTCTCATGTTTGTATGCATTATTAGCACTAGGATATTATTTCATAATGTAACGTAATTACAATATATGTATATAAATGCGTTTTTACAACATAAATCGGAAAATTTATTGTTCATCCAAAATATTAGCAAAATAACATTAATACGTGTGAAATAATTCGAAGTTCTAACATGAAAGCCATGTGAAATTCTACGATTTCTTTAAAACATGCTTCTTTCTCTTCTTTATCTTCCCTATTTGTCCCACTATCGTGGCGTTAGGGGATTCCTGTTCCTCTATCCCTTTTTAAGGTCGAGCCTGAGGAACCGAAGCTTTGGATTCGAGAGAGAACCAGTATAGGTGATCAGCCTAATGCTTGGTGTGAACGTGAAGGAAGTGGATGATATATGAGGGCGAGATGAATGATAGGAAAGATGATGATGGAGAAATTGGTGGAATGCTGACGGGGGAAACCGGAGGAATCAGAGAAAACCCATCCCAGCGCCATGTTGTCCACCTGGGATCCAACCCGGGCCACTTGCGTGAGAGCCAAGCGGTCTAACCACTCAGCCATGGTGCGGAGATTTCTTTAAAACAGATCTTTTAAAATTACAACTAAAAATAACTCTAGGTACTGTAACTTGAATATAATCAGAGTTAAGATCTCTGTGTTATAGTGTTCATGTCATCCAGCATACCATTCTCGAAAGACATATCATTTCTGTTAAGCACTACTGCACAGTATTGTAAAACAATCTGCAAGCGGCTCTAAGAATAAGACGATGGCACTTCAGGTATAACTCAGTCATAATTGTGCCTGACAATCCAAGGGAGATGGAGCTGGAGCTTTGACTGACTTACTCGATTGCTGGGGCCGAGAAATAAGTACTAACACATATGTTTTCCAAATGTAAGCCCTTGCAACAATGTCTCATCCGTAAAATGAAAGAACTGCTTTTGTATATTTGAAAACTGTTCTGGCAACCACCGTTGTTTTAGACGATCCATAAATAAGGGAGTGTTGACAGTATCCAATGGCTACCGAATAAAACTGCTGGCTACATCGAAGGCCTATAAAACTTAACACCTAGGACGTGTGTTATGCATCCAAAATTAAAATGGTCCTCACTATCGCAAGATCAACCCATACATATGTATGTATGTATATATATATCCTTTAATATCTTAAACAATGAAATTACTTTACAGTCTTATATATTTTGTTTTCGGAATAGATGATAAGAACGGTCTAAACGGTAAGAGATAGACAACGAAGTTGACTCTGCAGTCTACAGAGTTCGGTGGTGGCTAACACCCTCACAGCGAAGAGATAATGTGAAGGAACCATAGAAGGTCAGAAGTCGCAGGCAGAAGTCACAGAGACTTGTGGACGGGACTGGACTGGATTTTAAGCCGAAAGGATTCCACACTGAACCTAAAGCAGGTTGTTGTATACCAGACCCCTGGGAGGAAGGGATAAGATGGGAGCACTCTGCGAGTATGCAGAGCCAGCATGAGGATCTCTAGCGTGAGCTGAAGATTTCTCATCTCGGTGCCAGTTTCTCTGCGGAGCCTCCAGGACATGTTTCAACATCACCCCGCCTCAGCACAGCAGAGCACTGCTATTGTACCCATATTCCGAGAACAGCAGTGACAGACAGTGTCAAAGTCCCCATGCGGCAGCACCACACACACCCACTGCCAACCCTTCCTACCCGGAAATGAAATGGAGGGATGGGATGTCTCGGTAAGAAAATTAATCTACCCAGCATTTGGCTAATGCCCAAGGAAAACGAGACGCGTGGAGGTCTATAAAATTTCCAATTATGATGACTTATCCCACGCTGGAATGGGAAGAGGTCGAACAAACAACCCTCCAAGCCTCAAATGTTAACGGGGAGTATTCTTTACATTGCACATACATCCGTGTCATTTGTCTGGCACCTGTGTGCACCATGAGCCTAGAAGCACACCTGAAAGGTGAAAAAGAAGTGGAATGAAAAGGATGTGATGGAAAAGAAATCATGCTATTATGTAGAGTAAGCGTCCCAGTATTTGCCTGAGAGACAAGAAGAAAGACAAAAGAAAAATGCAATTCATTGTGTTCAGCCGACGGGATTGAACCGACCACTAACCAAATGCGAGTCGCACGCGTAATCGCGGCGCCAAAGCACTCGACCAAGTGAGAGAAACATTTTGTTTTCCAACCATGTCACTCAGAGAACTTATGCTGTACTTTTGTCCAGCTCTTTACAGTTTACATCTCAGACAGACTTGTTTTGGAAATGTTTCTGAATGCGACCTCTATGTGAACACTCGGGAATGGACATGAAAACCCCATGGAAGTGAGTGCTTAAATTGAGCCATCTCGCTTTGTTCACAACGTCCTGATGTTCGAGAAAGCTTTCAACACCCACGGCTTCACCACAGAGCTGAATAGCCGCTACTTTGTGCACGAATAGCCGGGCATCGTTAAACCCTCCGCCGGGGGCTCTAGTCCTACATCTATGTCTTATACAGCAGCGCACAACCTTTATTTCTTTGTCCATCACAAATTGCCTTCCTCGTTTGTTGGAAGATATTCAAGACAGTTTGTACAAAATGAAGGACACTGTGGTGTGAGGGACTTTGGTCTATCTGCTAAAAAGGAAATGTTTGATGTTATACGCTGTCTGCTTCCAAGATAACTATTTCCCCATATAACGTCTTTCACAAGTGAAATTTATGTATTTTCTTCCTTACCGTCTGTGTATTCCGTAGTAATAGGAAACGACGAAAACATTAAATGTCTTTGCTTTAACTTATCTGTAAATTACCATGGATTGTGTTGGTATATTTCTATTCTAATTATTTTAGGTTAGATATACAGGGCGTCACTAAAGCCGTTTGATCGAAAAATTGAAAAAAATGTCAAGTAAATTCATTTCAGTATTAAAGCGTTGAGAACTAACTTGCAATAGTCGCTGACATTATTCCCATATTTCACTTCAATAAATTTTTCACAACGTTGTTTTACACCATCAGATCAAATGTTTACACAATTACACTGCCCAGCATGAAATTTACCTCCGCGAAGATAATATGTGTTTTTAGTGTATTTTTTACGCGTAGATTCTGAAAATGAAGCTTAAATGGCACATCACCTCATAATATGTAGATATTTCAGATATGCATTACTGAAAATGAGTTTACATATACTTGCCGGTAACACGCATCTCATAGGTTGCCTACCTTGTCCTACACGATTACTTACGCATGTACGTACAAAATGTAAAGATGAAAACATGGAGTAAAATTTAACTAGCCGTCTACTTCAAAAGTGTCCTGCGCCGTGGCGTCCATGTCAAGAGATAAGAGAATGGATAAGGACTTTCCATTTGAGAAAAGCATAAGCATTGGAAAGTTTACACAAATAACCAGAAATAATGTTGAAATGGTTAACTTCTCAAAGAAAATGTACGTAACATAAATTGTGAATTTTATCGAGATGGCCGCGCCGTGGCTGAGTGCTTAGACCGCTTGACTCTTACCAAAGCGACCCGGGCTCGATCCCAGACGGCCACAAAGTGAGATTTGTGATGCACAACACGGCGCTGGGGCGGGTTTTCTCCGGAAAATTCCGTTTTCCCCGTCCTCTGATTCCATCGATGCTCCATCTTCCTCTCATGTACCATCAGTGTCACCGTCTGCTGTGTAGCATGTAATAAGCGGGCGTTAAACACTACAAATTTCATTTTATTTTAACGAGCTTTATATTTTTGTGATTAAGATTTTGTCTTTCTCTTATGGTTTACCAGCTATTCGAAGGCTTCCAGAAGTAGAGGAATTATAAGGACATCGTAAAAATGCAGATATACATTTTATTTGTCATGAAAATATACATATGGCATCTTATAAAAGTCGTCAAAACCATTTTTAAGGAATCAAAACTTTATAAAAATGTCCCAAACCAAGTGTAGCCAGGGTCGTGGAGGGAGATCTTGCTGCAAAATCTTTCTGTTGTAAGGTGCTGAACTTAAATACCAAGTTCTGTATGCCACCAAATTTTCGTTTTTAAGTTATGCTATTCGTAGATGCACACGTACGCACAAACACATACACACACAACATTTTTCTGAAATGCTTTTAGGTAGTATTGTGCGATTGTGGCATTTGATCTTTGTGTACTCCTTTCTTTTGTGCTATTGTTTCTTGGATAGATTTAAGAATGAGTAATGACATACTCATTTTTGGAATTCAATTTATATAGAAATGCAATTCGAACAGAATTATAACATTTTCCTTGGTATTTTGAGATATAATATCTATATTAATTATAAATTCCGTGAATGATTGTTACTTTAACATTCAAATATTGCTTTTTAAATTAAATATCACAATTATGTACATCACATCACTTAAACCTCCACAATAACTGTGTTACAGAAGCAGTCCCTGTGTTGATGAAAGAATATGGCTAATATAATGATAGAATTTGATAACCATTCATATTTTTATGGCTGTGTTTCACAGACGCGGATCTACATGGACCTTCTCACATTCCAAAAGTATGAGCTTATTTCTAGGTTAAGCATTCAGGAAGCCCCTGACCATATATTTATGCAAAACCACTTATTGAAATCTTGGAATACAATTATCACGTATAGAAAACGGCAATTAAATTATATAAACATATTTTCTATACCGCTTGAACTAGCAATTCGTACCTTTAAAAATTACAGGAGATAGCTTTATCTAAACTACAGAACCTCCCTATAATTGAAATTTGTACAATTTTGATTTTTCAGCAAAACTACCGGCAATGATACATCTCGACACCAATTTATATTAATAAATCGGAAGTTATGTACAACTATTTGGCCATCAAGGTTATGTGACGTAACATCATGAGACTTTCCAGTGTTGGGAAATTTAAAAAATATGGCGTTTTCGTTATTTGGGATTTTGATCAATCATCAAATAATGTGATGGACTAGATAAGTGCATTCACATGAAATTGTCTATTCACTCGTGTACAAACTGCTCTTAGATGATTCTCCTACAAACCTGATATTATTTGAAATAAACTTTTGTAGAACTGGTTTTATGTCATAGCTGTTTATACGTAGAATAGGAAGAGAACAATACATTAGGCTTAAACAATAGAAAAATGTCATAAGACCTAGTCACAATGTGATGGATTTGACATTTTATTCTTTTCGCACGTCGTTTTTTGAAAGTTCGAATCAATAACAAGGATTGGAATAAAGAGGGGATTTGGTACGTTGACCACACTTGATCCATTGTACCTATGCCCGGGAGGAACGATGAGGCGAGAGGAGACAGAGGGCGGCTGACCCAGAGAGTCAGGAGAGTACAGAGGGGAGGGTCCCTACTATCGACCAGTGGGAAACTCTCCGGTAGTCCAGTATAACCGGCATCCCACGTACTATTATCCTGAAACGGCCCACTAGGCCGGCTGGAGACAGGAGCCGGTCCTGGCGGAGGAGGAGATACCAGGAGCATTTCATCCCGCCATGCAGCGCCGAGACTCCCGCTGACACTTCTGAAAGAGACAACCAGATGAGAGATGATGTGAAATGATAATGGAGATGAAATGGAGGGACAGAAAACTCGGGGGATGTATATAATCTACCCAGCATTTGCATGGCAACCCCGGGAAACCGTCGCAAAAGACTATGGGCCCGGTAAGCCGGCTACGGTGAGCGAACCCGGACCACCCGAATGGGGCCCACAGAAGAAACTGCCGGTATAATAAGGAATAACTCGAAAACGATTGGCTGAACAACAAAACAATATTTGACATAAACTGTGTATTTTAATGAGATCTGTTTGTTTGTGCAGTAAGATTTATGGCCTACCAGTTCTGAAAAAGTTATCCAGGTGACTTCAGCGGCTAATCCTAGAAACCGACGATATACATTTCATGGCCCAAATGACCTCGTTGTCGACGGGCCCTAAAACACCACTAATCACTATACATTTCATTTGTCTTCAAAATATATTCAGCATGTGGTATTTTAATCAAAATCGTTAGAGCCATTTTTGAGAAAACTAACATTTCCGAAGATGTTTCCATGTAAAGAATAGTGTAGGGAGGGAGAGAACGATATTTAAAATCTTTGTGTCACATTTTTGGAAGATGCTGAGCAAAAATTTAGCCACTTTCGTTTTTTAGTTATGGTCACAGTAAGTCAGACGGATAGATAGACGAACAAAGACATAAACTTTTATTATTCAGAACGTTTTAAAACAAATATTTAGGACAAAATATGGATATCGAATTTTTGGGTGCAACAGAATACTTCCACTAATTATTTTATGTACAGGGAAGAGCAACTAAAATAACGCTACCCAACAACAAAACTTTTTTCATAACTCCGCGATAAAAGTACGTGATTCTTAAGGAAAAAGATGTAATGATTTTGAAAATCACCGCTGAAATCCCCTATCACGTGAGGTTAAAAAGATATGAAAGCATTTAGGTTCTCACCTATGAGGTTTCATTTAAGATGTTATGTTAAATTTATTATTGTGGTATAACGATATATGGTATAACAGTATATATCACGGTCTTTTAAGATTAATTCAAAATGTAGCTTTACATGCATGCAACAATATTTGGGATATATACTTGAGGGATATACCTGTACTCTGCTTAAAAGTGCTTGGTAGCATGCGATTGTCTCTTGTACTCATGTCTGCTTTCCCTCACCAGAAACCAACAAAAATCTCCCATCATTACTGAGCATTTACGACCTTGATGCCACTTCTACATAACAAAAATATCCCGATGAAACCGTTCATCTTGTTCATCACTAACATCACCTAGATTTTTGGGGAAAATATCTAAATGTGAATGGAGGAAATGGATTTTCAGCGACTTTCTACAACTCATGTCTTTGTAGCATTTCAACAAATTTGAGACCAAAGTTATTAGTTTCTTTTCCTTTGTTTCTACAAGAAAACCACGCGTAACCATTGTAAATGATTCTAGATAATTCCACCGGTTTGTAACGTTTTTTCAAACATTTAGTCCTCATGAGCTTTTGTGTTTGAGATCCAACAAAAATTCCTTCTTTCAATTTTGCGTAAGTTAACTGTGGAAACTTGCCTTGCAAGTATGCAAATCCGCTACCATCTTTGTTGACTGCCCTAACAAAATTCTTGATCAGCCCAGGGTTTGTATCTCAGGGAGGGAGAAGAATCTTATCGGGCTGAACTATTAGTATTTGTTTTACATTGTTCTTCCCTATACATATACCTGCCGCTTGCCCCACCGTTGTACCACATAATGTTTTTGAGTATCTTCATCCTTCTCGAAAGATTATATATGTATATGTATATGTATATATATAGCAATATACATAGCAGTATACTACTTCATTCCAGAAATTTCGACAATATTTTCTGCAAATAACTGCCTCTACTATAGTGTCTCTAAAAATTGTAATTCATATTTTATACAACAAATCAGAAAATATATGCTAATGATTATATACGCTTGTTACATTGTTAATTCTCTCCAATCCTATCAGCTCTTCAAGCATGTATAATTCGATCATCTTTCGTTGAATATTTTCGTAATACAACAGTGACAAATATTTAGTGAAATTAAAACAAATTATTTAATTTAAATTGCAAAATTGCTATTCCGTTACTCATATCGTTTCGGTAAATAACGTTTTATGATTAAATCTCCAGGTTATTAACGCAACAAAGGGACAAGCATTTTGAATGAATCATATTTTAAATGGTGCTTTTTAAATGTATTGTTTGGTGCACAGAACATGCCAAAACACCTGTGTCATAAGACTACTTTTGCTTCTAAACTTCACATCTTTATTTTATATCCAGCGTTGCCTGCATGGTTTTATAGCATCCTAAGTAGTTACAAGCAGAACTGTCATAAATGCCTCTAATATAGTAGAGTAGGCATGAAGATTCAGTCGAAAATTTTCACTGAGTTGCTTAATTTTATCGAAATGGCTACATACACTCCGTTTTTAATGGACAATAAGACCAAAACTGGAAAAGTACTGTTATCATTGATCTGCTCAAAGAGCAACTTTACTCACATGGTTTCGAAAGCTGCCCACTCTAGGTCCCTGTTATCGTCCTCTCTCGATTTTTTTTTTCTCGTTCGGTACCGTTGACTAAATATTTACGGAAGCAAAGGGTATCCTACAAAGTGTGTAATGGAAAAATTTCTAAGTGATTATAGACACTCTTTGTAGCGCAGTTAAGAGAGCTCAAAGCCTACCGGGATGTGTGGTGCAAATGAATGTTCAGGCTGGAGGATACAGCAGGCAGGGGGATCCGCAACACTTGCGCGTGATGGCGATTACGTGCGTTGACACTTGCGTATTTTTCAATTACCTTGGACGAAAATGGGTATCATGCACGCACAGTTAAGCAGAATCTCTTTCTCCATATATGGAGAATCTCATGCGCATTTTAAAAGATTATTGCGTAATTTTGAGTTAATTTTCAAGGAACACTAAGTTGATCAACTGGTTAATCAGTATCATATCTATAGGTATTTAAACGAATACTATTCATGTTATTGTTATTTAATTGCATATTTATTTGCATTTTAAAATACTCTTTTTTAAATTTTAAGACAAGAAAAGCTTTATTAATGAATAATACAAATGCAAATATCACTCGTTTGTAATAATAATAATAATAATAATAATAATAATAATAATAATAATAATAATAATAATAATAATAATAATAATAATAATAATAATAATAATAATAATAATAATAATAATAATAATAATAATAATAATAATAATAATAATAATAATAATAATAATAATAATAATAATAATAATAATAATAATAATAATAATAATAATAATAATAATAATAATAATAATAATAATAATAATAATAATAATAATAATAATAATAATAATAATAATAATAATAATAATAATAATAATAATAATAATAATAATAATAATAATAATAATAATAATAATAATAATAATAATAATAATAATAATAATAATAATAATAATAATAATAATAATAATAATAATAATAATAATAATAATAATAATAATAATAATAATAATAATAATAATAATAATAATAATAATAATAATAATAATAATAATAATAATAATAATAATAATAATAATAATAATAATAATAATAATAATAATAATAATAATAATAATAATAATAAATTCCATAATGTTAACCTCTGTCTGCCCACATATGGGCATGGAATGCGATATTCGTGTTAAGTTCTACGGGCCGATTCGCTATCTTATAATACACTTCTGTACAGTAAAGTACATATTTTAATGGGTCTCAAGGACCGCAAGAATCTGTATTCTCCTGTAATAAATTATTCAGTAGATGTAGGAGAAAATCCTATATCTGGGAACAGGAATCTCCCAAGCATTGGCACTAACTTCATTATGACAGCAGTCGTTCCGCATGTCTTCTTCTATCCATTCTTAAACAAAGTATTTTTTACAAAGGATTATTCTTCTATCTACTTAATGTTAATCGAGATAATCATTTGTAGAAATAGTTTTATAAGAATGAACCTTTTAGATACAGTGGAACTGGAAAATATAGTAGGCTTAGGCGATAACGAGATCTTTTATGAACTGGTTGCTATGTGATGGCTTAGAAATGTCATTCCCTTTGCATGGAGGGGTAGGGAAAAAGACGAACACGACTTCCTTGTTGAGAGAAGCATACGTATTTTAAAATTCAAACCAATAACGAGGACTATCTTGGAAATGGTTAATTCTACAACAAAGTTGACATAAATTATGTGCATTAACGAGATTCACGTTTTTCAATTAGTAGATTCTGCCCATCTCTTTGAGTTGATCAATTATGCAAAAGACGCACAGAATGAAGACTTCACTGGCTACCATCAGAAAATTCAAGATATAAATTTAACATGCAATGAAAATATGTTAAATATACGGTAGTTTAATCAACATAGCTGGAGACATTGGTGGCAAAATCAAACTTTCCGAAATATGTCCCATGCAAAGGGTAGTTTAAGTGGGAAGTATCTTTCATGTTTTTGAAAACATTTATGTGAAATACTTGGAAGATGATGAACTTAAATACAAGTTTCGTATTTCATTTACCTTTCGTTTGAGTTATATTGTTTACAGAGATAGATTTTGTATCTCTCTCTCTCTCTCTCTCTCTCTCTCTCTCTCTCTCTCTCTCTCACACACACACACACACACACACACACCCACACACACCCACACACATAAAAACAGAACTTTTTCTAAAAATGCCTTTTATACATGGGCCTCAAAACGTATATTTCCGGGAAGCTTTTACAGAAAATTTTTGGGTGGAATGCATCTTCTCCATCTACTGTGCAGGATATAGTAGAGAATACAGAAGAAGGTAATAATAGCACGACCCGGTTTCACTTATGGCTGTTGAATTATACAAGTGTACATAAGTCTTGTGGATAACAGTCAATAGGAGCCAAACAATATCATCTTCCTATTCGCATTATAATACAGCTATGGAAGATATTTGTAGCACAGTTAGGAGAAGTGCAATTATGGTTGAAAGCTCTGCCGTAAACCTGACATTGTAGGATAAGGGTGAGAACGAGACGAGAAAATGAAAGACAAAATAAAACACTTGAGCAAGTCATCCAGCACCTGCCCTCAATCAATAGAGAACGAAAACCTTCTGCTGTATAATCTAGTCAGAGAGGACATGGATTTCCATGTGCATTTTCTTGCATTTAACTAGAGTACATTTTGTTACTTTGTATGGTAGTATCACTCTGGTCAGGTTCCTGTTATAATTATAATCCGTTTTTTTCATTTTTGCTCCAGTTTGGTTCTTTTCAAATCGGCACACTCACTATATTTCCACATTTCTCTACGGTAGAAAAAGTAACCGAAAGAGTTAACTTTATGAGGGTGAAACGTATTTGAAATAACGGAAGAGACAACAAGTAAGTATTTTCAGAAACTTGCTATCTGTTTTACATAGACACAGAGCGCCGCATAGATATCAAAAAATATTTAGATCAAGCATCTTCAGAGGAAATAAGAACAATATTTTTGAACTACTTTCCCCAAATTTTACGAAAGTTTAATTTGAAAAAAATTATCGCCCACTGAATTAATGGTTTACTTGAAAAAAATGTTTTGGAGTGTTTTAAATTAATCCTAAAATTTATATAAAATTGCTAATCAATCAGACTAAATAACTTATCTTCTGTAATCTTTGGTAAAATTGATGGTTGTCGGTTTTCTTTACAGGGCAGAGTGTGCGATTTTAAAGCCTATTCTTATGGAAGATCCAGTATTCAATTTATCAGGCCAAAATGTTGCCGTACTTTCACCTCAAAGCATTAACCATAGACTGAAAATATACTTTGGTTTTAACGTGGCTGTTGCCATGTTTAAGGAAATATTATGTGTAACAAAGCTGATGTGTTCTCAAATATTTCCCCCTGTTCCTTCCTCAGCAATTATTAATAACGTTGGCTTTTGAAGAACGAGCTTGATCTTTCTTTGTTATTCTTTGTCTAATTGGGACCATTTGCCAGTTAGACAAATGGACTTTTATTCGGCAGGATTTTCTAGTTGAGAAAAGAAAAATATGTCTCAATCCGCCCGACTCGGTAGCGTAGATAGTAGCGTGTCTGTCTCACGTTCAAGAGGTCTCCGAGTTCGAATCTTGGTCAGAGTGACTTACCTAGTTAAGATTTTTACCCGGGGTTTTCCCTTATCCAGAGAGACAAATGTTGGGCAACTCTAAGCTCTATAGACCCTGGGCCCATTTGAGCATAATTTCACTCATCGTCCGATATGACTTAACGTTGGAGGACGCAAATTACAAAAAACAAAACAAAAATGACTTAATGTTGTTGAAAATATAATTTGGAGATGTGAATCATTTTCTGCGAAGCCTTAATAATATTTTCGACTGATCTACATGTTGTGTGATTGATTAATTCAGTTATACAAGTGAAATGAACTACTAACTAGCCACAGAAGAAAATATATAACGCCAAATAACACTTTTCTTAGTTCCTTGTAAGTGCTATGATACCCAATGTATTACAATATATTTACCAGTTTTTCCCAATTATTTATTATTACTCATACTTTGAAGAAAACATAATTCAAGAGATCATGAATTACCGGCCCATTGAGGCGAACTTAGGTATGAAATTGACGCAGAAATGTTTGGTGGGTCGAACACTTTATACTCAGGGTAGAGCAATGAGGTACTCTCAGTGTATGCGTGGATATGTATGAGTAAGGATGGCTCGAATAACACTGGAATGCAAGTTTCAGACTGGTTCAATAACTGCTTCTTTTTATCATCACATCAAACTCGAAGTTGCCGACCAAGGTTATCAATTTTTCACTGTTCAGAGAGACCGTATATAGAATGCTCAGTACGTGATAACACTTATTTTGTTCTTCACGTACATATGAACCGACAAATATCTTCTCTCATCGCTTCCGGTCTCCTTTGACCAAGACAGAAGCAGATAACCGCCTGAATCGGCCTCCAGCCGCGGACTGTCTGTCCTCACTGTGCACAGCTGTGCGTGTGTGTTTTTCACTTTCACCTCTGGAAGTCCTGTCCTTTCACACCCAAATCTCCTTTGTGACTATTTTGTCCATTGTATTTATTAGTCTCGGCCATGCCATTATTAAGGGTTCGAAGAATACGTATTCAAACGGGGTCAAGTGCTATCCATTCAGGATACTTGGTAAGAAAGCCTATTTCCCCGTGTCTTTTGTTACACAACTCAACCAACTGCCCCTGCACGTGTTGTAGAGTCTGTCTAGTGTACGCGAGTGTAATTGGCCTCTCAAAGGAAACTATCCTCCCGCCCACTAATGACCGTCATAAGTCTATCTCAACACTGCCGTTGAGGACCAATAGCAACCCTGATTTTCTCGAAGTGACAGTCGAATGTCTACTCCACGTGGAGTCTCAGTTGCCAAAGTTCCAACTTCCAGTTGATCTGTTTCATTACGTGCAGAAATTCGTTGTGCGGCACGATGTGGAGATCGTGGGAGGGAAATGCAATGGTAAATGCAAATGAAGTAGTGGATAACTTTCAGTCAAGTGAAAATAATCAAAGTGATTACAATAGTGTGAATAACTGGGCCGAGTTATATTACTGGAAAAGCCTAAAAAAACAAAGTTATAACGGGAACTGTTTCTAAGCAAATTCAAGCGCTTGATTTGAACACATATAAATATGTGCTGACAAATAATCTTGGTAAGGGGTCGTGCAATGAACCTGATGATGAATTCTGGGTATTCACAGAAATACAGTAAGAAATATTGTGACGAAAGAAATATGAAAGACGCCGATCAAGTGTGAAAGCAAATGGAAACGTTTCTCTAAAGTAGATAATTTCACATGCGATTTGATTCGTCGAGAAATTGATAGATTCAATGCAAAAGGGAGAGCGCCAACCTTAGACGAATTGGTTGCTCATTTGCAAGAAATTTGTGATTTTCCTTATGGGCACTGCACTTTGCGCGGTCTCCTAAAGGAGCTGGGTTTCAAATACCGCACTTTGAATAAGTTAAGGGTTATTATGGAATCAAGTAGAATTGTAGCTTTGCGATATATATATATATATATATTTGTCAAAACTAATGTATGTCAAACTAAGAACGTTTTGCAGTAATATACATAAGATAATTTATTTAGACGAAACCTGGTATGATACCCATGACGTATCGAAAAGGTGGCAACCTTGCAGAAAGGACTGGGAGAAGGAAGATCTGTGTTGTAAAACGATTATAAGGGTTCGTCAAAGGCAGTGGCCGACTTGCACACGATGTATTTCTAACAAAGATACACTGTTTCTTTGAAATCAATTACGATTCTATACTTATTGCATCCTTTAATTTAGGTATCAAAATGACAAAACAGCACCTAACACATATATGGTACTGTACAATTTATAGTGAGTTCTCAGTCTGGGATATCATATTCGGTTGGTATCTGGCATTTACCATCTAAGCTTATGTGGAGTAAAGTCGTTGAAAGACTCTACGAAAACAGATATCACTTTTTGTGGTTATGAACATAAAGAAATATTGAAAGTTTAATTTCTTCGATTATGCTTTCAGCTGATATATATGGTGTGCAATGTGTGCAATGCATTTTACGATGCGGTTTGATTCCTGAGTATTCTGATACTATTCAGATAATATTGTGTATGCAGAACTGAAACTGTTGGAAATGATGAACACTTTCGTACTAGAGATCACAATTCAGTATGTTAAGACTTACAACCTCTGTTCGAAAGTAGTTTGCAAAATTTAACTTTGATATTAATTTAAGGGAAAACACACGAAAATGAAATAACGATTCATTTTGTATTGTCTTGGCATCACATGTCTAACAGAAACGCTCTTAGCCACATCTACAAATAATAAATTGCTTTATATCGATAAACTATATAAAAATAAAGAGCAGCGCTACTGTGCTACAAAAAAGCGAAGTTAATTCCGTAATTATCTAACCCTGTTGCACAAACAGAAGCATGTCTCCAGACTGAGATGCTATTAAGGATGGAAGTTGGAAACAAAGAGAAAATAAAACAGTAGGATAAAAAGATAAAACAATTCTTCAGGTCACGTCAATATCCTGACATGCTCAGAACGTTTCTGTGGAAAGATTTTTTAGCCCCCTTTTCCTACATAACCTTGGTGCCAAACGAAAAATTTATTAAGCATTATCATTAATTGCAATTCTTTTTTTCAAAATTTTTCTAGTGCTGTCGCTACTTAGTGTCTTCTCGCGATACCATGGCAGAAGCATTAAATTTAAAAGCTAAAGTTTAACGACCAGCTTGTAAACACCCGGTCTCCTGTATTTCCCTTGTACTTACAACTGATTATATAGCTAACCTATTTCGTAATGGTTTATCTCGAGTAACATGAAGATAAAAAAATAAGCTTCCGTAAGAATAGCTTGCGGGAACTATATAAAAGTAAGCAATAATGTCTGAGCAAGGTTTTATGAATATAACACATCAGACCTTTTAATACGAACTTTTGTTCTTTCTTCTTCTTCTTCTTCTTCTTCTTCTTCTTCTTCTTCTTCTTCTTCTTCTTCTTCTTCTTCTTCTTCTTCTTCTTCTTCTTCTTCTTCTTCTTCTTCTTCTTCTTCTTCTTCTTCTTCTTCTTCTTCTTCTTCTTCTTCTTCTTCTTCTTCTTCTTCTTCTTCTTCTTCTTCTTCTTCTTCTTCTTCTTCTTCTTCTTCTTCTTCTTCTTCTTCTTCTTCTTCTTCTTCTTCTTCTTCTTCTTCTTCTTCTTCTTCTTCTTCTTCTTCTTCTTCTTCTTCTTCTTCTTCTTCTTCTTCTTCTTCTTCTTCTTCTTCTTCTTCTTCTTCTTCTTCTTCTTCTTCTTCTTCTTCTTCTTCTTCTTCTTCTTCTTCTTCTTCTTCTTCTTCTTCTTCTTCTTCTTCTTCTTCTTCTTCTTCTTCTTCTTCTTCTTCTTCTTCTTCTTCTTCTTCTTCTTCTTCTTCTTCTTCTTCTTCTTCTTCTTCTTCTTCTTCTTCTTCTTCTTCTTCTTCTTCTTCTTCTTCTTCTTCTTCTTCTTCTTCTTCTTCTTCTTCTTCTTCTTCTTCTTCTTCTTCTTCTTCTTCTTCTTCTTCTTCTTCTTCTTCTTCTTCTTCTTCTTCTTCTTCTTCTTCTTCTTCTTCTTCTTCTTCTTCTTCTTCTTCTTCTTCTTTGAATTATCCCTAGTACTACCACATACAGTGGTGCTATGGCATTCTTGTTCCTCTATTCCTTAAGGTAGGGCATGAGGTACCGGAGCTTTTGATTCGATAGAGAACCAGGATGGGTGACCAGGCCGATGCCTGGTGTGAAGGTGATTGTAGTGGATAATAGAATGAGGGCGAGATGAATGGTAGGAAAGAGCAATTGATGAAATGCTGGCGGGGAAACAGCAGGACCCGGAGAAAACCGAATACGAACTTTTCATGGTTAAAAAAATGTATTATTTACATAAGGAACTCCAAAACATACCTTTTCTATACGTTTTTATAAGTATATGTGGTATTAAAGCAGTGAAAAAGAAGCTATTAAGGGTTTATCAAAGACATGGGCATATTATTCTGCACAGAATTCTTCCAAAAGGAATTCCTCACTGTCACATTTGTAATAAACTGGAGTAAATTACCACTATTTTCTTTTTCAAAGAACTCTTTGACTTCATGCTTTCAATGTGTTTCATTTTTGAAACTAGCAAGAAATTGAACGGGATTAGAGAAAATGCACTAGAAGTTAAGAGAAGTGCAAAAGTTAAAGCTATATGGACCCTGACCAATGCTCGCGCAGCTTCAATATGCAGCTTCTTTGGAGGCTTGTCACATAGATTAAATGCAAAATGCAGAAGGTATTGAAAATGCTCTTTGTTGTCAATTTGACTTTCATTTATTGACCCGAAAACAACAAACAGTATTTAAGCATACAAATACTAAAACACAATATTTTATACATCTCATACTTTCCATCGAATAACACAAAGAACATTATCAAACCATTTTAGGATTAGGTTTAGGATGACTACGGATGGGATTCGGCACTGCGACCAGTCTTGATATCTTGTACCTATGCCCGCAAGTAGAGCATTCCCGGGAGGCGAGAGGAAACAGGTGGCGGCAATACTAAGGAGTCTCGATAGTGCAGAGAGCAGGGTCCCTAAATTTTACTTCGATGGAAACCTCCCATGGTAGGCGAGGGCAACGGACGTCCCCCACCCTATTGTGGTGCGGAAGCGGTCCCAACAGCCGGTTCGGAGACCGGCAACTGACCTACCAAAAGAGGAAGTTCACTCAGAGCATATCATCCTGCCATGCACCGCCGAGACACTCGTCCACACTTCTACCCTGAAAGAGACACCAGACGAGAGACGATGTGAAATGATGATGGAGGTGAAATGGAGGGACAGGAAATTCGGGGGATGCAATTAACCTACTCAGCATTCACCTTGTGACCCGGGAAGACTCCCGAAAAAACCTATGGGTCACGTAGGTTGGCCAAATGAGCTAACCCGCTCGGAGTCAAGACATTATACTTTAAACTATTATATATACTTAAAACATACCAGCTTCTCTTGTCTATGAATGAATGAATTCCTGTATGTCCTTAAGTGGAAAATAGAGCCCTCTGATTCGCGCAACCGTGAGGCCTGTAGGCAATGGGTTGAGGATCAGAGGTTTCCTGATCAGAGAAATTCCGGGATGAGTGATGAGCCCAACGCCGAGTCTTGTCTATGTCCTGTCTTCATATACCTTTAGCTTTTACACCTGCCCTGTATGTTTCTTACTAGTGACGTATGTAGCTCGCTAGGTCCTCAGATGTTGCAAACGGAGCTTCCTAACTACAATTGTCGAACTAGAATTCAGGAAATCTAAACCCTAATTGTATGTGACCATCATACAGAGTTAGATCTAATTACACGCAAAGAATTGTGCACACGTAATACTGAGTTTTACAAATGTGAGAACACGGGTATCAAATAAAAAAGATGTTGATTATTTAATATAACTTTATATTTTTCTAAAACGAATGACAATAACTTATTGGTACGATAAGGCCAACAGGATTAGAAGACTGTAATTTTCACTTATGATCTTACCAATCTCAAATAGCAATATGCCTTTGAAAATAAAAATTTCTTGAAGTTTCATCCGAGTAATTTATCAAAGGATAATTCCTTATAAAATGAATTGACTAAATTATATTCATCAACGACGCAAGAGGAATTATTTTAGTAAATGTAAATATAATTTTAAAAGACAATTTAAAACAATAAAAGAAAAGATTGAAGTATAACAAAGGCTGAAGTTCAATTTGTCTTGATACCACGAACATTAATTACTCACTTAACAGTAAAACTATGATTAACTTTCAGATTTGAAACATTCCTCTTGGATTGTGTATCGAAAAAATATTAATGACTTTACCACGAGCTAGGACAACCGCCCTCTGTCTTCTCTCGTCTCATCCTTCCTCCCGGGGGTGCCCCACTTGGGGGCATAGGTACAATGGACCAAGATTGGTGTAAGTGCAAAATTCCCTCCGCAGTACAATCCTAATCCTAATCCTTAACACGAAGTACTTTCAAAACATTTTTGAGTGGTGGCATCGATCCTCACGAGGGTCCTGGTTGCACCATCGAATTACATTACTTGTTTAAAGAATTTTGGGTCGTTATATAAGCAGTTTTAAGCAAGATAAGGGGTGGTTCCGGGGTTAATGTCTCCGTGCAATGGCACAATAGTTAAAAAATATGCATTTTAAAATGTTTGTATACTCCACGATTACATAATGAGTATTATTCCTCAACAAACGATGAAATTTGTTATTTCACAACATAAAATGAAAGAAGCTTCAGAAAGAAACTACAAGAAGTACATGTGCAACATTGTTATATAACAATTCCTTGGAACTGGCCAATTTCTGTCTAGGTATTCTGGGCTTTAGTTTAGACTCTAAGAGAACTGATGGGCAGGAGGATAGTCCACATCCGAAACAGTATCTGTCATGCTTATCTTTGGCAGCACATGCAAAGCAAAGTTAGATACCAACATTATCCTGTATGCACATTGAGAAGCTAGAATTAAGGCAATCTGCAGTGTAAAAGTTGGCGGAAAATTGTGTTTTTATACCATATTCGTTATTCATGATCTACTATCCACATTTAAAATTAAATTCATCGTTTTCTAATAATGTTTCCTGCAGCAATAGACGGCGATTTAAAGAGAAATCTGCTAAGGGATCTAGAAACTGTTGAGTGCATGAGTATTCACTTACTGTTTTTTTTTTTTCATTTATACCCCGCCTTTAACTGCAATGGTCACATCGGCGGCCGTTCTCCTTTGAAACATATCGATGTTGTTCACTCGTATTCGTTGGATTTTAATCATTAGAAAACGCACACATTCGCAGTCTCATTCATACTTCCAGACTCGGGGGAAGATGAGGAATTATCTTGGTCGGAGAAAAAAAAACACCGACACTGTCAGGAATCGGACCCGGGACCCCTACAACGTCAGGCTGGTGCTCTACCAACTAAGCTACGACGCCAGCCACGTGATATATTTTATACTTCAGTAAGATGGATAAAGTGAATTCTTTATTAAGTGACCTATTGGTACATTAATGTTAGTAGAAAAGGTGAAAATGAAATAGATGGGAAGAATTTTGCTGTTTTGCACATCAATATGGAAAGAGAAGGGCAAAGGCTAACAATGTAGGAATTAAATAGAATATTTACACAAAAACCAAACGGATTTATGAATATGAAGTCAAAACTAGCTTTATTCAGCTTTCCATGTATTTAGTTTGGGGATGATAAAATCAATGGTCAGAAAAGGTGGATTTAGACTACGTGTGGTAAGTGGTAAGTGAGTACGAAAATTGACATGTTGCTTAGTAATTTATTCATAACCTTTGCGGTAGCTAGAAATTTGATCAACTACTTCAGGTAGGGTCATTACTAATTGTGGTAGTTTTGTTGTACATATTGTATCATATAACCGAGCATTATTTCAACCATTTCGTTCATTCACCCTCCAATGTGACCTACCCGGGTTAATGGACGTTAATTAATCATAATAAAAACCAATTTTGGTGACGTATTGCTAGTACGACCAGTGCATTCATGCTTCAACAACCACTGAGCTAAATTAGCTCACAAACATTTGGATATTGCTTATGATGCTTTCTAAAGCAGAACGATCATTCCATTGATGTATAGTCCACGTTATAATTAGACGATATCACAACTAAAGTGTTGACTGCAGAAAAATGGCGCAATCACATCATCCATTGCTTCAAGTAGAGTTCATTGCTACTCCGCTTCCATTCCAGTGGAAATCTATTCATAGCTAACTTTAGCGCAGAACTTTAACTCAGAAAAATGGCGTGAATGGCACTGGTTCCGCTTTACTGCTGTAAGCACCTTAGTTGCGATGTTAGTTTAACTATAAGATAAACTATATATAAAAGATCAACTCTGTTACAGGATCTACATTTCCATTTCCTTTCCTTAAATTGGTTCAGGATCCCTTAGTTAGCGCATGAGAAGTCTAAGATTTGTATCTTGGAGTTTCAGCGCGGACAATAATAAATAGCATTTGCTCTCTCCTCTTTTTTAGCATGTGGCGTAAATTCAAAGCTTTGAATTTGTGTCACTACCTTTTGTGGTGTGTGAGGACTAGGATCTTACCTTCGGTACGTGGGTAGCAATGGCTGTATTCAGCACTGCTGCTCTACTTCTGAAGCAATACAAGAAAAGTTTAGAGTGAAGGTTCAGATATCAGTAATGTCTCAGTAAGATACATCCATTAACTGAACTCAAATGTGTTTTGACTCTTCTTTACTATCTCTACCAAATGTCCATGGCAGGTGGAGAAATTGTTGCATTTCAATAAAGTATTCGATATAAAATAACACGGGAAGTAGATACTTTAAATACTCTGAACCAAAATAGGCATATTTAGATAAAGGTCTGCTTCTGTGAATATCATAACTGCAAAAAGAAATGTCAAATAAATACCAAGTTTACCTTTTTCCAAAGATACGACGCAAAGTCCCCCACACAAACGATACTACAAAGAACGTTTCTTGCCAAAATGGCTAACGACTTTGATTGTACTACCATAAGTTTAAGGTATTTTGCGTTTTGAATTGTAACGAATTTTGTAAGGATCTATAATTAATTCTGTATCAATTTCATATTCTCTAGTTCATCTTTGCCACAACATTGATCGAAATTTTATAGGCAACTGTGTATGTTTCAGAAGGAACCTTTATTTCATCGAACCATGTAATTACAATTACAAAATAACAAGTGAGTTGACGTAGGAAATTTAAAGAAAACGCAGTTACATATATCTGACGAGATAATATAGTAACTGAGCAGCTTAATGTACCATAAATAGTCGCATGAGTTCTTAAAATGTAAAAGAGAAAAGACAAACGGCATAAAAGCAAATAATAGCCGCTAGATGAAGAAGGACTAATGGACATATCACTGAAGTTGTTTGGAGGGAGAAGTTGAATGTGAAGAAACTTTTAAATGATAAAATGAGCAAGAAGGATTGGAAAAACTTCCAATGTGAGTATGGCATGACAGGAGAAAGAAATCTATGCAGAGACAAAGCTGTAATACCAGGGTGCGTATTAGTGGCCTCATCTGTGACATTTTCTGTTCGCTCGCTCCCTCGTTCGTGCTGGCTGGCTGTATACAGCCAGAAGGTTTTTGCTGCGTGCCCACCCATTAAGGGTTTTACCGCAGGTAGGATTAATATTGAATCATGTAGGATGAAGGTGATGTAGGTTTTTTGATTGGGAGTTAATTTAGAGGTTACCAAAGTACCTTCGGGTTGCAGGGGAGGATGCAGTACTTAGCAACCAATTTTTGTTTTTGTTTTAAATTTTAATTGGGGAGAAATTTAGATGCCAAACAGCTTGGAAGAATTATGAGGAGCTCAGCTTTAGCTGCTGATAGGATTAGCTCCTGGGTTATCTAGGGTGCCCGCATGCCATAGAGCAACACTTGAGCCTATATATGGAATCCCCACCCCCGCTGACGCGCGTTAACTTCAGAGAAGAACACTAAAGAAAGCCTTTGTAGGACCGATGCGAACCAGCACACCATCTGCCAGGTCACCAGGTTGGTATCAGAGGAGATTGAGATTCTCACAACCCTGCCGTGGCATCATTCCCAGACGTACTCGAAACTTCAATGGTTCTCGGGAACTACTGCCCTGACAAGTCCATCCCAAAATGAAAAATTCCCTTCCGGGAGGGACTCAGATTTTCGGCTCAGCATACTTCTGGTAAAGTCAGAAGTACAACAGGTGCTAGGGATCTGCATTGCTCTCACAGTAGCGGAGGACAAGAAATTGTCCGGAAGATTTCCTCAATGCTAAAGTGGGAGAGAATGATGAACGGGAGAAGTGTCGAATTAGGACAGATACAAGATACTACGCAGTATTACAATGAATGTTTACCTGCGTAATCAACGAGGATTGCGAGGAAACTGAAGATGGTTGGATTTGCAGCGGAGAACCTCTGTGGATTTCAAGGTTTCAGAGTGTGCCTATTAAAATTAATTTGACGAAATTGTATATTTTCAATTATTTATTTTCTGTTGTGCAAGCCTTAAAGCTATAGCATATATTTGTATTCTTCTAACACAATGTTGCCAATGTACATGGTGTGGTCTGTCTGTCTACCTATGATGGTGGAAATTGCAGCACTTCAGCCGACACTCATTTACATCAGGCTCCGGGAGGACGGGTGATATGAATGTACCCTACAGGCAGCCAGAACTTATAGCAGTTAGTACCATAGCCAATGTGGGTCCCTAATTGGTACAGGCCGCTTCTTCGGCAAGACGGGGTTCCAGTTCGCCATGGAAAACCCGCTACAAGCAAGGCAGGTCAGGCTGATTATCAGTCTCCGTAGAAGGGGAGCTGGGCGGCCGCAGATTTTTCCTCAGCCGAGCACCGTCTTTCCAGAGCACAAGTGTCACCGTAGTACATGGTGTGACAATAGTGTGACCATTTTCAAATGTGGGAGACTTGAGTTTAACTTTTGGTCGGTTTAAATTGCCTGGATACGATTTCATTTGGACACATCCCCTGTTCTCATCAGAAAATGTTGGTTAACTATCCAGGTTAATGAATCCAGGGCTCATCTAATGTTCCGTCTTTGCAGATACCTAGTTGTCAAAAGTAACAACTAAGGAATTAGAAACTTCTGCAGTTGAAATGAAATCTGCAGTTACATTGACATGACCTTCTCTTGAAAAATTATTTAATTAATAATTTTACCCATTCTACAAAATATTCTTATAAAAACTACCACCCCAAATATCACATTAGTCAAGATACAAATTTGCAGAAATAATTTCACTACTCTATTCTTTGTAGGGATATACAATTTCAAATGTTTCTGGTGAGCGAGAGTGTTGGAGGGAAACATGGAGGAAGGATATCTTCTGGATTAGTCTCGCTCTTTCTAGTCCATAGTCAGTCCCGATGTCATCCCAAACGTCACATTTACCTTTGCCTATGTTGCTGTAACATAACAGTGAGAGGGAAGCTAAGTAACCGCTGACGAGGAAAAGGCAAGCCAAATTTATTGTCTTTATTAGTCTACAAAAAACGAAAGAAATAACAATTTTCTTTCTACATTCTTAGTCTATTACAACTGAATACCATTTATGCTAATAACAATAATAATAATTATAATGATGATGATAGTAATAATGATAATAATAATGATAATAATAATGATGATGATGATAATAATAATAATAATAATAATAATAATAATAATAATAATAATAATAATAATAATAATAATAATAATAATAATAATAATAATAATAATAATAATAATAATAATAATAATAATAATAATAATAATAATAATAATAATAATAATAATAATAATAATAATAATAATAATAATAATAATAATAATAATAATAATAATAATAATAATAAATAATAATTAATAATAATACTACTACTACTACTACTACTACTACTACTACTAATAATAATAATAATAATAATAATAATAATAATAATAATAATAATAATAATAATAATAATAATAATAATAATAATAATAATAATAATAATAATAATAATAATAATAATAATAATAATAATAATAATAATAATAATAATAATAATAATAATAATAATAATAATAATAATAATAATAATAATAATAATAATAATAATAATAATAATAATAATAATAATAATAATAATAATAATAATAATGATAACGATAACGATAACGATAACGATAACGATAACGATAACGATAACGATAACGATAACGATAACGATAACGATAACGATAACGATAACGATAACGGTAACGGTAACGGTAACGGTAACGATAACGGTAACGGTAACGGTAACGATAACGATAACGATAACGATAACGATAACGATAACGATAACGATAACGATAACGATAACGATAACGATAACGATAACGATAACGATAACGATAACGATAACGATAACGATAACGATAACGATAACGATAACGATAACGATAACGATAACGATAACGATAACGATAACGATAACGATAACGATAACGATAACGATAACGATAATGCTAATAATAATAATAATAATAATAATAATAATAATAATAATAATAATAATAATAATAATAATAATAATAATAATAATAATAATAATAATAATAATAATAATAATAATAATAATAATAATAATAATAATAATAATAATAATAATAATAATAATAATAATAATAATAATAATAATAATAATAATAATAATAATAATAATAATAATAATAATAATAATAATAATAATAATAATAATAATAATAATAATAATAATAATAATAATAATAATAATAATAATAATAATAATAATAATAATAATAATAATAATAATAATAATAATAATAATAATAATAATAATAATAATAATAATAATAATAATAATAATAATAATAATAATAATAATAATAATAATAATAATAATAATAATAATAATAATAATTAATATCCTAGGACATACCCACAACAGAGGATATATCACCCAAAGTTATAGACGATTTCATTCTCTAAACAGAATTAGGGGTGATGAAGCCAACTCGACTGCCCGTGACGTTTCACAGTCGCGCGGCACAACACTCTTTCGAGGAGAAGAGATTTTTACTTCTGCGCTTCGTTGCAGTGATGTTTGAAAGAGATTACAATTTTTTATCCATGTTAGGACCTAATTTGAAATAAATGTTATGTTGCTTGATAAGAAGACTTGACAATTCCAAAGGCATAATCAATTGAGAAAGTATTAATTTCAATTTCCCAGCCGGCCCATGAAGAATCACATCTTGGGTCGCTGTCTCGGATTGACGCCTTTCTTGACCTTAGGTTGATTTTCCAAAAAATATATATTTCCTTTTTTGTATTGTAAATTAAATACTCGATCGTTTGACACAAAATAGTGCAACACACAATCAATTATAAGCCCACTAATACATTCACTTTCTCAAATAATCTTGTCATTATCTCTTTCTGCGACGAAGCTTCTTCTGATATCATCTCTTGCTCAAGATTATTGATTTTTCTCTCCAAAGCAATCACACGCTACCATACACTCATTACACATTAATGGCCTTCCGTATACACACATCTTGTCCGGTTTTCTTTTACAATTTCATTTTCACATACTTATTTTAAACATAATGTTTTTAAACATCCTTGATATACTTTTAAACTTTAAATAATATTATCAGTTAAATAAACAACATTGATTTTTTTCGCGTCCAAATTAAAATAACTGTTACAGAGGTTTTGTTGACAAAGGACGCGGAATGAAGTAGGAACAGGCAATGTGTACCATACATTATCCTTACCACCACCAGTCCTTCCCTAATAGTAATTTCGCATTTTCCCTTGTCCCACCTGCCATACACTCCTCAATGTGTCCCTAAGAGACAGTGCGGAGCAAGAACAGGCTTACTTGATGAAATTGCAGATCATTCAGTTATTTGACACGGAGTCTGACCATTTCAAAAACTGAACAGAGTAAGCACTATTGCTATTTAAAGACATACATTTAATGAAACTGTAAACAAAGATTTCCAGTATTTTGATTTTTTAAGTGATATTAATATTAAACTTTTTAATGGACAACAAGAAATGGATATTTAAAAATGTATGTTTGTGTATACACGTGTATCGCAATGGTAAAATCATTCATTATAAAATTTTATTTAACTATATAACAACTTAAATATCACTTACCGGTAAATTAGATGCCTAGCAGTGCTCGAAATGAAATTTATAGGTTTTCTTTAATCTCACAACTTGGAATTCTCTCCTTAATTTTATATGCATTCTACTGTTTTAGGAAAAATACTTATATTTTAAAAATGGTGCTGCCATTTTGCACAGCTTTGGCATCACTTTACAAAAACTCCTATAGTGTTTGAAATATGGAGGTATAGTTTGCACATATTTTAGGGGTACGTTTGCTCTCCAATTTTATGTCCCTTATAATAAAACGGCACTCCTATTTCCAAGTAATTTCATTTTTATTTGAAATAGGTGCATCTTCTTTATCAACTATTTTTTGAAAAGTTTGTTGTCTGAATGCTATTTCTAATACAAAATATAATTTTCTCAGGAAATGATAAATATAGTTAAATGAAACGTTGATAGGATAACACAATACTTCGAAGCTGTTATTCATCTAATTTGATGCTAATGAATTGGTAATACATTTTAATAAATTTCCATATTATTAAATTAGTTAATAGTGGCTAATTATGAAACCCAGTATTAAAAGAACTTAGGAGATTTTAAGTGAATATTCGGATATGTTATCTCAGCATGGAAGCTCAATTAGTTAGAAACGGCAAGAAAAACGGTACGAAAAGCTGAAGATATATCGTTCAAACCCGGGTTCTGGCATTTAATTTTTAAACCTCATTATATTTGACACAAAAAATCAGGTTGCTGGAGATCCTGGATCATGCTTTTTAATTTTATACGTTTCTTATACGAGTAGCTATTTTATAACAAAGAGAGTCCAAAATGTGGATGCCTGAATAGTCAAGATGTTTGTTAAGAATAATTTATAAAGCTGAGAATTGCCAGAAAATTGTGATATAAGTGATACTACGAGCGTGTTCGATATCGAAGAGAGTTGCCTTACAGTTGTGGTATTTATCACGGCTACAAACATTCTAAATGTTTAACAAACCATACCATTAAATTAAAATAACATAGGCACACGATACAATATTATTTAATTGACGCTATTGGGTACACGTAGCACAAAATTCAGTGTTTCTCAAGAAAGGTTGCAGACCAGGAAAAATTACAAATCAAATACCAATCAGTTTCCAATCCATTTTGAATCAAGTATGACATCTCGTTTCGATAAAATTACTGAAAATTACACGAAAAGACCTTTAAGACAATTCAAAATTTAATTGATGCCTTATTCTACAATCAGAATCTAATTTAGTAAACAAGTTTTGAAGCAGGGGTCTCAAAAACTAACTACATTTATTTTTCCTTGTATTCTCTGGTTTGATTCGAGCAGGGATCTAGGAAGCCTATTATCTGGCATTTTCATTCAAAATTTAAAAGAGACGGTACAATATGTAACTTACATAGCTCAGAATGTAGTGAGAAGGTGATATGGAATCAATTTTTATAGTTTTGCTCCGAAAGAACTTAAAAGATAGTTATCGCATTGTAATCCCCTCAGTAATTACATTAGAATTATAATATAGGCATTTAGTTGTATTACAAAATCCCCATTTTGCTTATAATATTTCTTAGATAATAATTTAACTGTGCTTTCAAACTCTTGTTATTTTCATTGGATAATTATATCAAGAAGAAGTTGACAGGTATATGTTAATCCCAACTAAATTATCAAAACATTATCAGCAATCGTGATATTAACTATTAAGGATTAGTGAGTGCTTCAAACTGACACGGAATTTTAGATTGAAAGGTTCCATAATGGCAGCCTGGCCCAGGAATTAAATTTGCATCACCATGATTTCTCTGTTCATGAATGTATCTGAAGATCTTTTGTTTCTGCCAATTGCCGTCTCCGTTTCTCGTCAATATGGTGCAACCTTGTAATTGCTCAGAGCAACAATTTCATTCTCAAGGACAGCCACCTCTACCCACTGGATATATGACTGAATGCACTGCAGAAGTAATCGGCTTCAAACACCTGTGCTGAGTCAAATAATCTCCTGGAAGGGGAGTGCAGTTCATCAAAAGTTCAAGATAGACTTCGGTATGGCGTTCCGTATCTGATTATTTCCTTTAGGAGCATTAGGGATGCAAGCTTATCCGTTTACTTATTCAGAAATGTCATGCCGAGCTTTATGCACTCAGGAAAGAGAGGATTCTGATGCATAAATCATGCTTAAATGGACAGCTGTTACCTTTCGATGTCAACATTCACATACGGTAAAAGCTGGGAATGCCATTTTCAGTACTCTCCACCTGCTTTGATTCTCTTAGCTCTAAAGAAGCTTATAAACCACTGAGTACATATCCGATGTTGCATTTCTTAAAGCTCGAATGATAGTTAAGATTGAATTTACCTCCACCAATATCTCCATTCCTTATAACTGAGGTGAAATAAAGGCCTGTCATAATCTAAAAATGGTTGAAAGAACCTGATATTCACGGATATGTATGAATCTTCAACACATGTAAATCTTATTTCCCTAATCTCTCCCAAAAGTCTTCCAAATACTAGAAATATTGTCCAAACTATCAATAAATGGATTTTAACTGCGAAAGAATTTTCGTATTGGTTAAATATGATGCAAACTGAGAGGGCCAAGATTTAGTTCATTCCCCTGTTTGATTCTTCAGTTTGCCTATCGTCCAAGGAACTTCTATTCTCTTGACATCGGGTCGCGTCCAATCACGCGCAACACACGGAAATGAAGGGGGAAAGTAGAAGAATGACACTAAGGTTAAAAAATTCGTATGTCTGGTTTAAACAAGTGAGCGCAGGTAAGGTTTTATATGTCTATGCCTTCTCTTTCGTCTTGTAGTTATTGAATGATACAAAAGCCTCGCAGTTTTCACATAATACAGTAGTTTCTCACACTAGTATTCAATAAATAGGGACGAAACTGATGAATATGAACGTTTCCGACACTAAGTCTGCAGTTTAAACATTTTGTTAAGGGCAGGTGGACTGTAATCGTCAACAGAAGTAATCTTCTGAGCTGTTCATTGTAAATATTGGTTAAGAGTTTCTTATGTTAACACTGGATAATTTTTTCTATGTATACTACCACAGACATAAAGTCTGTGGACTATTACATGTCTCAGTGGTAGAGTAGAGTGAATAGATGGCGCTGCGGTATGGTGCCGTGTTAGCAATTCTCTTGTCTCAGAAATAGGCAGTTTTGTGCTTATAGTGTTATCAGAACCACGGTCTCTCTTTTGAAGTTCATTTAAATATGCGCTTTCGCAGCTGGAGAATATCGCAGTTTAAGCAACAAACAAATACCAAATAATATAAACATTTAGGCATTTGCAATGAGGCGAAGTCTTTACCATAATGCTGTGTTTAAAACGCATCCATATTTTCGTAGGGAGGAACCAGTTTGGAGAATGATGTGCGTACTTTCAGCTACAAACGATCCGAACAGAGAGCAAGATCTCTGAAGTTGGAATGTTGGTGCTTGCCTAGTGCTAAATCAGTGGGAACTTCTCGCAAAGGTAACTTCAACCATGGCACCTAGACATATCGCGTTTAGCCCGCCTCGGTAGCGTGGTGGCAGCATGTCTGCCTCACGTTCAAGAGGTCCCGAGTTCGAATCTCGGTCAGGGTCAGTTACCTGGATAAGGTTTTTTCTGCGGTTTTCCCTTATTCTTAAAGACGAATGTCAGGTAGCTCTACACTCCATGGACCCTGGACACATATGAGCATCATTTCACCCATTTAATTCATTGCCTGATATGACTTAATGTTGGAGGACCTAAAATTAAAAAAAAATGCTTTTAGGAAAACATATAAGGCTAGAAGTCAGCTTCCGCGTTCACCTGATCTCGCATCCTGGGATTTATTCTGCATTCTCGTCTGAAAGAAAACTACTTGGATACAAAATACAAATTTTAACGTTGCTATTAATTGCTAGGGTCCTGCGCCGTGGCGTAGCGGGCTAAGGCAGCATGCCTTGGTGCCTGGCCACGGAAAGCGGCCCGGGTTCGATCCCACCCACGTGGTGGGGATTTTAGGTCCTGGGTATAGGACCAGTGCCCACTCAGCATCGTGAGGAAAGTGAGGAGCTTACGCTAGGTAAGCGGCCCTGGTCACGAAAACCAACATTCCGGCTGTGGGATGCATGATGCTGACCACATCTCCTCCCCGTATCGGTTGGATGATCGTCCACCTCTGTCGTGCGTAAGTGGGCGTGAGGCCGGCAGTCGGGTTGCTAAGCCTTGGCCCTCAAAGGGCTGTCGCGCCATGGGTTATTATATTAATTGCTAGGATCTCATTGGTGCTATCAGTTTGCCGGAATTTCAGCCCTCAAGAGTTCTTTTGAGTGCCAGTATGTCTCACATAGGGCTGTCGCTTTTAAGTACAATTAAAAATCATTGGTCCGGGTCAGATTTGAAACCACAGCTTTGGGATCAGTAGATAAACACCTAACCAGCTGAGCCAACTTAAGACTGACTGCGTGAGTTTAGATTGCATTCGCCAAGAACATCATAACAACCATCACAAAACGTGCAAGGATTTTTCCTGCAAATATCTTTGAGTTCCTATATCCAAGATGGTGCTATGAGACCAACGGTGACTACTTTGAGAGACAATGTGTTATACGGTAACTGGTAAGATATCTTGATTTTGGTTTTTCAAATACCTTAGCGGTCAGTCTATGACTAATGATTGTATCCTGTAAAACTATTTAGCATACAATGGTAATGAACTGGTTTGCAACATGATTATGACCTGATTACATTATTGTCTTGTCCAGCAAGAGCCAGTTGTGTGCTGTAGTGTAAACAGAACTTGTGAAGATAATTTGAATGTGCTGTCGGAACTAGCAGCCACTACCGTTCAAGGAACGACTAAATGCAATTTCACTAACAGAAACACAAACAAAGAGAAATCCAATAACAATTTCTTACATAAGGGAGTTTAACTTCCTTTACCGGGCTGGTCATATGGGACTGAGAATGAAGTGGATGAAATGATGCTTATATGAGCCCTAGGTGTACAACATTTAATTGTCCAGCATTCGGTGGATCTTAAATGTGTACTAATGGAGGTCGGAGTGATACACGTCATAGCAGGAAATAACGGAATTTTTCCCTCTCCGTCATATTCTCTCTCTCTCTCTCTCTCTCTCTCTCTCTCTCTCTCTCTCTCTCTCTCTCTCTCTCAAAATCCGATATTTTCACCTTCTCTCTTCCTTTCTCATCCTCCTTCCCCATTATCCTTGTCCTTCTCTCTTTACAGTCTGTAAACCATCTCGTATAAGCAATGTCGTGTTTTGAAAGCCGGTAATATAACTGTTCATTTTGAGGTGTTAATAAACGCTAACATACTACCAAACGGTTAACACTTAACGAATTTGAGTGTTCTTTCTGCTTGCATTGCGACCAGAACTATACTAGTCAGTTTAATACACCAATAATAGTTACGAAACATTTGTATATCCTCTAAAGCTCACCACATCGCAATGGTTAAGTATCAAAGGCTGCCAGAAACATGCTTATACATCTTAGCTATGTATAATTTATTAAAACATAAGAAGTGAGATATATACAAATTTGTTTTTGCCTTATTATGTCCCCTCAGTATGAAGAAAGTAGTTTGGAAGCTATATACCACAGTTTCCCAGTGGAGCCTGGCATGTGCTATAGATGAAATAATAAAAATAATAATATTAATAAAATAATAATAATAATAATAATAATAATAATAATAATAATAATAATAATAATAATAATAATAATAATAATAATAATAATAATAATAATAATAATAATAATAATAATAATAATAATAATAATAATAATAATAATAATAATAATAATAATAATAATAATAATAATAATAATAATAATAATAATAATAATAATAATAATAATAATAATAATAATAATAATAATAATAATAATAATAATAATAATAATAATAATAATAATAATAATAATAATAATAATAATAATAATAATAATAATAATAATAATAATAATAATAATAGTAATCATAATAATAATAATGATAACGATGATGATAATAATCATGGTAATAACGATGATAGTGATAATAATGACAATTTAAATAATGATAATAATGACGATACTATTATTATTATTATTATTATTATTATTGTTATTATTATTATTATTATTATTATTATTATTATTATTATTATTATTATTATTATTATTATTATTATTATTATTATTATTATTATTATTATTATTATTATTATTATTATTATTATTATTATTATTATTATTATTATTATTATTATTATTATTATTATTATTATTATTATTATTATTATTATTATTATTATTATTATTATTATTATTATTATTATTATTATTATTATTATTATTATTATTATTATTATTATTATTATTATTATTATTATTATTATTATTATTATTATTATTATTATTATTATTATTATTATTATTATTATTATTATTATTATTATTATTATTATTATTATTATTATTATTATTATTATTATTATTATTATTATTATTATTATTATTATTATTATTATTATTATTATTATTATTATTATTATTATTATTATTATTATTATTATTATTGTTATTGTTATTGTTATTATTGTTATTGTTGTTATTGTTATTGTTATTATTATTATTATTATTATTATTATTATTATTATTATTATTATTATTATTATTATTATTATTATTATTATTATTATTATTATTATTATTATTATTATTATTATTATTATTATTATTATTATTATTATTATTATTATTATTATTATTATTATTATTATTATTATTATTATTATTATTATTATTATTATTATTATTATTATTGTTATTGTTATTGTTATTATTGTTATTGTTATTATTGTTATTGTTATTATTATTATTATTATTATTATTATTATTATTATTATTATTATTATTATTATTATTATTATTATTATTATTATTATTATTATTATTATTATTATTATTATTATTATTATTATTATTATTATTATTATTATTATTATTATTATTATTATTATTATTATTATTATTATTATTGTTGTTATTAATTACACACGCATTTAACAACGCAAGTGCTCACGCGGGCGAATGCTATTTAAAACTCTTACGTTTGCCTTCAATGTACAGCCTATGACAAAATAAATGTTAGATTCGGAGAAGTTCGGAAACATTCGCTGACATTACGTTCACAATACACGATTTAATACCACTCTGCATTCATTTCAAAGCTATGCGATAATAAGGAAAGTGCTTGTCAGTTCCCTTATATGTATGGTAGCAGCGGTGAAACGCACGTGTCTGGTAATTGGAAAACAAACTCTGTGTACATTTTTTCCTTATTTAAATTTCAATTTTCTAAGTATATGGTTATGCCGTATGTTTTCCATGTACAGAAACATAACGGGGGCGTGGATAAAAGCGGCCCGCCTCCTGTTAGAATTCAGTATGTGTCAATTCGAAATTTCCGTTGTGGATTAATATAAAGTTCTATTAACTTTGGTCGTTAAAATTGAATCAAGCTGCAGTAGGTGGACAATTTTTTCAATATGAGTAATCAATAATTGATGGTCTTCTGTTAGCATTTCAGTTTGTTTCATTAGTTCATGCACACATTGGTGCTCGTATTCTGGAAAATTACTTTCTCGATACAAGAAAGGATTCAAAATGCGGAAGCATTTTTGAAAAGAGATTCATTAACGAAATCCTAGACATTTTCGGGGACACGTTTCCGGGTAAAGGAATACCGGCAATGGATGCAATACAATTGACTGTGCTCAAAAATGTGATATGATAAATCGACTTGTCGCACATCAGGAGTCAATGACATTTCTACGGAACTAATTATTCACACTATTTCCCGGATCAAAAACATATTATTTGTTCCTGTGAAGTATTCAAAGGGCAAGATCTATTAAACAAATCCATAAAGAGCAGAGAAACATAAAGGGAACAACAGCCACGAAGTTTCCGCCATCGATATCTCAATTTTAATCCGGGTGCTACCTGAGTTCGATCTCATGCGACCGCATGTAAGATGAACAATACGGCCTAGGGGCGGGTTTCTTCCAGGTACTCCAGTTTACCCCGCCAACTCATTCTACCGGAGCTCCATCTTTGTCACCAGTGCCTCCGCCTGCGTCACCACATGCAGATAAAGCGGGCGTTAAACACTAAACGTGCTATGTATTGTTGCCTGAATGTCTTCAATAATTGGTGAGTTCATTTCAGTTTACTGTATTTAATCTGTAGTTACCCGGGCCACTTTTATCAGCGCAAAACTTTCCGTTACTTTGAAGACCACTTAAATGCCCAAGAACACACAGCTTAGTGACCTGTGTGAACGTCTAATGCCCATTTACTAAACTTTGAATTTTTTTCACGTTTACGCATTGGAAGTGTTCCACACGATGTAGGTTTAATCACTCTCGTTCAAATTTCAAGCCTAAATTAAGAGAGAATGAAATTAAAAAAAGGTTCCATACAGTCATAACAGATTGTCTTAATTTGACCCTTGATGATAAATTGTTAATAAAGTATTTAATGGTTAAAATGGTTCTATTGAATAGAAATCTATATGTAGCTTTTATACTATCTTTAAATAATATTGTAGTACTTCTTTCAAAATTAAACTTTCTGTGTCATTTAGAATATCTGATTAATCAGCATAATAAAAATAAGTTTTCTTCAAGACTATTACAGATTCTTGAATGAAATTTAAAATAAGAATATATTAGTGGTAGAGCATGTGACAACATTTTCAGAACACGTAGATAAATTCGCTAGGTTTAGAAATTTCACCAATGAGTACCTTCGAAAGCAAATAAAATACCCAAATATTTTGCAAAGCGTTGAGGCATACCGGAAAGAATGTGGAAGATCGCAGTTATTTACGTAAACCTATGGTACATCCTCGGCGTAGGTACACTTTGTTCAGACGCAATCATGTCTTCTGAACAGCGACGTGTCATATATCAGAAGGCGGGAGAAATCATATGTAACGTGACTGAATATTGTGAGAAGGAGAACAAAGCGGGAATTAAAATTCTTGTGTGTCAAGCGACTAAACCGGCGGCTGCAATAATAATTTACATTTAATTGCCTAACCTTTTGCATCAGGCACACAACTCCTAAATGCTCTGTGTTTCGTCACTTACTCTACGCCAAGTTAGTAATATTTTGCTCTTCTAGTAAACAAGATAACAAGCGAATGCAGCGCTCTATAAGTGAACGCCAATACGCCTCGACGCCTTGCTTTGTTGCACGTGCAAATCCAAGGTCCCCTCCGGAGAGCCCAATTTCAAGTATTAGTCAGTGATATTTCTCTGGTAAATGACGAGGAACATTTTTTTATCCTTAAAAGTTAAGCATTGCAAATATTGAGCTCTTTGGACGTCTAGCTAATTTAAAGGTTCATCAACCTTCCTTCATTTGCTTGTCCGTAGATCTGAGTTATCAAAATGGACACGAAAATAAATAAATAAACAAAATAGTCTAACAATTTATATTCCTAATCAATACGAAGCTTTTATTTTCTACTGAATAACGGGATAATGACTGCTGTAGTTACGCTACAACAGCGTTTCTGATGTTGGCAGTGAGTAACAGATAACCTTCCCCCTGAATTTCCCAGAGGGCCAGTCGCTTATCCTTAGTACCTATAGGCACCAAGGGATTTCAACAAAGTGTTCTCATCCCACCCCATTTCAGTCATTCAGCAAGACTACAAAACATTGTTGCTGGAGGCGGCTTTTGTCTGGCAGCAGAAGACTCTTGAACTGGTTTCTAAGCTCAATGAAATGCATAGCTTAAAATCCAAACCTTTATTGGCAAAAATAGAATGAAAATAGACTTATTAATGTGCATAAAGTATTCGAAAACTATGAATTCAACATCTATTTTCACTTTAGATATTGTGTACGTTATCTCTATTTGCAAATTTGTAATTAAATATTTCCAAATTATAGTTTCAGTTTGGTTTTTTAACACTTTTGCTTATTTAAAATGCTATAGGTACCTGATGTACTTTTCATTCCATTCTTTTGAAATTTTCATATGCGTTCCAAATATTCAAACAATTATGGTTGCCATAAATTTCTCTTGCTTTCAAGAAGCGTTAAGTTCATTCATTTTAAGCAAGAAAGAGACGTAAAGTAACATGCACTTACAATGCGGTTTTAAAATTATTTTATTTTGAATTAATACCGCAACAGAAAATGACAAATTTCTGTGGATGATTGTACAACCTGCATGGGGATTCAAAAGAGACACACATATATTCCTGTCATTGGGTGTAAAAGAAATTAGAAAATAAATCTTATCGTTGTATTTGAAATGCTTGATACATTATTAATTTTACTCTTGTGAAGTGCTTGAAACAGAATACAATTTACTCTTTGCATCCATTAACTGGGAACTTAAAGAGGACATTAAACTGTTTTCGTGAGGGAAATTTCAGATCAAGTTTTTATTTAAATTGGCTCAAATCTCCTAAATAAATTTATAGTGGTCCTCCCTTTAAAAAACACAATCATTTTCGCTTTAATTTTCTCCTTTAACCATGCAACGATTATTACCTTTGAAATAAGCTGTACGTCATATACTTAATGTTCCACAGGACGAAATCGAAAGTTACTAGCATCTTAGGCCTTTGCAAATATTAAAAGCCTATGGCCCTTATTCCAGAGGCTCCGGATTCAAGTCTCATGAGCCGACAAATCTGACTAGGGTTTCTCGGAGTTTCCCTCAGTCGTCAATGCAACTGCCGGATAAGACATTTAATACTAGAGCTCGATATTCCATTTTAATATACAACAAGAATTAAACTAAAAACAAATAAAATAGCCAAAGTGACATGTTTCCTGTGACGTGGCTAATGCATCATGCCTTGGTTGGCTGCAATGAAATGTGGCCCGGGTTCGATCCCACTCCTGGAGAAGCGGATTTTATGTCCCGGATATAGGACCGGTGCCCACTCAGCATCGTAAGGAAATTGAGGAGCTTGCGATAGGTAAACGACCCTGACCATGAAACAGGGTTCCGGCTGGGGGTGTCGAGATGCTGACCAAATCTCCCCGTATCAGTTGGATGATCGCCCACCTCTACCTTGCGTATGTGGGCGTGAGACCGGCAGTCGGGTTGGCAGGCCCTGGTCCGATATGGACTGCAGTGCCAGGGGTAAAAAGAAAAATACGCTATCTTATATCCACAGATACTACATGAAGCTAGACTAGACAGCACCCTCTGCCATCTGCCCCTCAGCAGAAGAGGAGCTGTCTAGCATTAAGGTCTCTATGAAAATATGAAACAGCAATATGGTTACATGATAAGTGCACAAAGCTTGAACGAATACAATGAGATAACAAGAGAAGAATTAGAGGGAATTTTCAAAGCAGCAAAAAGTAGAAAGTCCCCAGGAAGTGATAATATTAATATGGAATTATGGATGTATGGGGGAAAGAAATTAAACAATAGATTTAGTAAAACCCTTTAACCTAGTAGTTGGAGTGAAGGGAGAATCCCAGATGAGTGGTGTAAGGCCAAAATCATAAATTTGTTCAAAAATGAAAATAAAAATGAATGTATAAATTATAACGAACGCGCTCTTCTAAACACAACATATAAGCTATATTCATCGACTTTACAGAGAAATTTTAATGTGTAATAGAGAACGAATCAGGAGATTAACAGAACGGCTTTAGAAAGGGCAGCTCATATATTGATACCATTTTTACCATTAAAAATTATAGAGAAGAAATATAATTAGAAATCTGTTTCCAAGAGTACAACGTGGAATGTTGTGGGTAATAATGGCAGAAGAGTATAAAGTACCATATAACTTAACTAGTGCCATTAAGTCTTTATATTCTAAAACAATTATAAGTTTTAAGGATAAAAGTATAGAAGTTAATAGAGGACTAAGACGGGAATGTAGACTATCGCCCATATATATAATTACCTTTAAGCCCAAAGGAATAACTGTAAACAATGTGAATACAAACACAATACGCTTTGCAGATGACCAGGTATTATTAGCAGAAAATGAAGTGGAACTGCAAAGATCAATAATTAAATTGAACGAAATAGGAAAAATCACAGTATGAGAATATCTGTAAAAAACTAAAACATGGCAATGATAGGGAAAGAAGAAGAAAATCAAAATAGTTATTGATGGGGAAATTATTGAACAGGATTCAATATTTAAGTACTTAAGGTCACAAATATCAATCCTGAACACAAGGCATATGTTGAAGAGAATATTGAAACATACAACATATTAATTGGATGCATAAAGCGACATTTTGGTAAAAACATGAGGTCATAAATAAAGAAGAGACTCCACAATATAATATCTAAACGAGCGCTGATGTGCTCTTTTGAGACGTGGATGTTAAGGACCAGAGGAAATTTAAGACTCGAAGCAGCTCAAATGAGATTTTTACGACCATTGCTGGGAATTACTAGAAGAGATTGGATTTGAAAGACTGTAATAAGGGAACAGTTAACTGTAGAAAATATTACTGAAGAAATTCAGAAGGTATAAAAAGCTATGGAAGGAACATGTTATACAAATGCCCCTTCAAGATATCCATGGCAAACTTTATTTTATTAGCCTTCAGGAAGACGAAGTGTTGGAAGACAACGTAAGAGATGGAGCAACCAATCTTATTAGCTTTTGAACAGGTCTGTAGGCCTAAACCTTGTGAGGAAGAAGAACAAGCGTCAGCCACATATACGTATACGAAGTATTTCCTAACACCCAGGCACTATTAGACTACGTAAACTAAAATCGAGGAAAAAAATAAATATGACGTTTGGTTTTGAGACTACTACGGCGGCCTCATTTTAGAAATCTACGACGACAATAACTATTAAGGTGCGTTCCACGTACAATTTTAGGCTGTCTTTCAACCTTTGCAAAAGATGAATTATTATTGGGGTAATTTATTAGTTATAGCCTCTCTCTTGAAGTTCTATAGCAATTATTAATGGTGTACTAGATAATGCAATTTTTTCTCGACTATTTGAATAACAGAGACTATTCACACATCAATTTCTTCCAACTGTGTTGGGAAATTAAAGCTACTTAACGTCTTGGAAAACATATTCAGGACAACGAAGAGGAACAAACAACAAGGGATAAACATAAATGGTAGCTGGCTAACAAATTTAAGATTTGCTGATGAAGTGGATTTGTTCGTAAAATCTCTAAAAGAACTACAGATTATGCTCCAAGAACTCTGCACACGGAGCAAAAAGTTAGGCTTAAAATGAATAAAACCAAAACAACTTATGACCAGCAGACAAAAGACTGCCATTGTAGTGGATAGAACAACGCAAACAGATATAGCAGAATACGTATATTTAGGACAGCTAATCCCCATCAAGGACAGGGCAGCAAGAGAATTAAAGAGGAGAATAGCCCAAGCACGGAGATCTTTCTGGTTCCTCCAGTTTATAATATAAAACAGAACGCTAAGCAGGCGACTCAAGCTGGAAGTACTGGAAATTTGCGTCTATCCGACTCTAATATCTGAAAGTCAGACGTGGTCCGCCACAAGCAGGCAGATGAAAACACTACAGATATGCCAGAGGAAAATGGAGCGCAAGATACTGGGAATAAAATGGACAGATAAAATCTCCAACGCTGCACTGTCATAAATGACATCAACAGACGTAGCGCAAAGAATTAAGAAACTGAAGTGGAACTGGTGAGGTCACATCGCGAGGTTGAAGGACGACAGATGAACCTACAAAATCACGGTTTAGGACCCGCGCGCAGGAAAACGCCAAAGAGGTATACCAGGACAGAGATGGGCAGACTTCTACCCAACACAAGCAGGGCAGCAATGGTCTACAACAGCTCGAGGCAGAAGGAAGTGGAGATCCAAGGGCGACAAAATACAAGTGCCAGCGTAGTAATAGGTGAGTGCGAGTGAATAAGTGTGAATAGGAACAAGAGGATATGAGGAAAAGCGATACAAACCCAACGCGAAATGGTTCAACGTGTTGCAGTCAACACAGCTACCGTAAGTATAGGTGGCCTTTGCCCCTCATGGGTCATATATCTCTAATCCAGCTAGTTACCTATAAAATACATCAAAGAAGAGATGTTTTTAAGTTCTGTAGTTGTTTGTTACAAATTATACCGTCAGCTGTAATGTAGTCCTAAGTTTTATTGCATTCATTGTAAACACAATCGTCATCTCAATTTACTGTATTCGTGTAACAGCAAGAAACATGATTCGTGTATCTTGAGCATCCGCTCTGACCTCACAGTTTTTCGTGCTCAGTAAACGAATGAGTAGATATAAAAGGCCTTTTCCAGATCACTTTGCATAAATTTGCATAAAGTCGCGACACCGCCGCCGGTGGGAGGGGGAGGGGAGGGGGGTGTGAGGACCACCCAAGATGTTGCAGGTGGTATGGAAACATGTCACAACTTGCATTCCCAGGGGCTTTTTTTAAATGGAAGCCATAAATTATTGTAAATGTATGTTATAGACACAGACTTCGCGACATCAGATGTCTGTGGAAGGGGGAGATGAGATCGGCCACCTGTTACTCGAAAAAGATTATGTGGGAGAAAACATTGAAAATGAATTCCCAGAGATTTTTAAGGGATGTCATAAATTACGACACCGCCGCCGGTGGGAGGGGGAGGGGAGGGGGGTGTGAGGACCACCCAAGATGTTGCAGGTGGTATGGAAACATGTCACAACTTGCATTCCCAGGGGCTTTTTTTAAATGGAAGCCATAAATTATTGTAAATGTATGTTATAGACACAGACTTCGCGACATCAGATGTCTGTGGAAGGGGGAGATGAGATCGGCCACCTGTCACTTGACAAAGTTTATGTGTTATGGAAGGGGGCATACATGTCTTGTGAGATTGTCCCGAACCCTTGTGGACAGTGTTAATAATGTCGTGTTTTCCATCGGCACTTGTCATAAATTGTTTCCTGGTAAACATAGCGCAGAATGAGGGTCCCTCTCTTCCGAAAAGAAATCGCCAAACTGTGGGTTGTAACACAAATTAGCGTCACATAAAGTTTTACCCGACCCCACACAACCGCAGTAAGAGGTGAGGGTTCTCTATCCTTCGTTACATCTCTCGTCTGCGGAAGGGGAGATGAGATCGACCACCTGCTACTAGACAAAGATTATGCGTTCATACTTTAAACTTATTTTCACTTTGTTTTTAATCGCGTTACGAATGTTTTCTTCTCTCGTTTACTATGATTACAATGTGCGCATTCTTAGAACTGCTTATGACAAATCGTTTTTATTTTCTTCATGAGGCTTAAAGATGCAGAGTTTGAATTTAGGTGAAACATTTCATTTACGTATACATTATTCTTAATACCTGCTAATATTCTAAGGGGAGATGAGATCGACCATCTGTTACAGGGCAAAGATTATGTGGGAGAAAAACGCTGAAATGAATTCCCAGAGATTTTTAAGAGAAGCCATCAATTATTGTTTCCAGCATCCAGAGAGAAGCAAGGACTCTGGAAAATCCATCCCCAACTTGTAACATTATCCATGACAAAGATTACGCGTTCATACTTTAAACTTATTTTCACTTGTTTTTAATCGCGTTACGAATGTTTTCTTCTCAAGATTACAATGTGCGCCTTCTTAGAACTGCTTATGACAAAACGTTTTTATTTTCTTCATGGGGCTTAAAGATACAGAGTTTGAATTTAGGTGAAACATTTCATTTACGTATACATTATTCTTAATACCTGCTAATATTCTAAAGCATTTGCGCTAGCTTCTTTTTTCTGATCTATCTGCGAACTGATTTTCGTGAGATAATTAGATAGAGGATTACTTAATATTTCAGGCTCAAAAATATACTCTGGAAGCGATTGTTTCACGCCATTCATGCGTACAAGCAAGCACCATAGAGAGGGAAAGAAAGAGAGAGGGAGGGAGGGAGTGAGAGAGGAAACAAAAAACTTTCTGAGAAAAGACCAAATTCTGTGCAAAAGTTACACACAATCGTTTAACCACGCATGTGGCCAGTGATGACCAACTGGTCATTTAATTAACTACATTGAAGGACTCCAAATAATCCCTCATTCAAACAAGCAAGCACCATAGAGAGGGAAAGAAAGAGAGAGGGAGGGAGGGAGTGAGAGAGGAAACAAAAAACTTTCTGAGAAAAGACCAAATTCTGTGCAAAAGTTACACACAACCGTTTAACCACGCATGTGGCCAGTGATGACCAACTGGTCATTTAATTAACTACATTGAAGGACTCCAAATAATCCCTCATTCAAGGAAATATGTAATGTATTTCTTCATTTACAGATGCTTACAGAAGAACATTCTTCAGTTCTTGTAAAAAGGGTTTTAGCGTTAAGAATGAAAAGATAACCGTAATTGTTGAAGCGTAATAACGAATCTACACCACTTAGCGAAATCAATACCATTCTTTTACTTTCAATGTTTATGACCAAGGCAGGGCGCCAGCAATTAATGCTAATTTTTAAAAAATCATTTGAAATAAATAGTCCTCTGGCTAAGAACGTAAATAGTACTCCATCTATAGAATAACATGAAAATTGACGGGAAAAAAGCTTCAGTGGTTGGTAGCCAACGCATCTAGGTTCGAATCTCATGGATGTAACTCAAATAAATCTGGATATATATATATAGTGTACTCATGAAACAAATGGTTTAAAATGAATATATCAGGCACACACATGCACACACATACACGTACACATACACATACTCGCACACATGTACAAGCACCAAGGAGAGGGAAAGAAAGAGAGAGGGAGGGAGTGAGAGAGGAAACAAAAAAGAATTTCAGAGTGCAAAAGCGACACACAACCGTTTAACGTCGTATGGGGGGGCAGAGATGACCAGCTGGGCGGAGTTAGAGAGAACGGCTCTTCGTCAGGGCCTTACTGGGATTGGTTTAAATGAGTTTTTTTTCTTACAAAGTATTAACCAATAGCATTGGTTATAGAGTTGCATAGGGAAAGTTGCACTTCGCATGCGCGCTGACTTTTATAAAAATAATAGGTCTTGTATCGAAATTTCACATTCAAACACAGAGAGTACTTGTGTGCGCGAATTCATTTTCAGAGTGTTTTTGATACAGTGAGTTAAGTTCTACACGAAACAATGGAAGGTATGTTCATCTCATTTTTATGTCTTTTTTGCTTGCTTTTAGGGTTTACTTCACGTTGTTTGATATCAATTTTCTCTTCAAAGAATTCATTTATTAAAAATATTCATGAAGAATATATATACCTAGGTTATATAATATCCATGAGAATGTTCTTTCAGTGGTGTAATAAAACATCATATCACATGAAATACGTTTCATCGATACTTTTTAAATATTATCACTAGAGTTTTTTAAAATGAACAGAAAGTTTAAGCTTGCTTATTATTAATATCGTGAATATTTCTATATAGATAATAAAACTTCAGAGCAACTCCTAATATCAGTACATTTCATTTAAAAACACATACTGAACCGAACTATAAACGTATGTTTACTTGCTCAATCAATCTCTACAAAAAAGGGTATCCTGTTCTCAAAAAACTTTACTATTAATCTTTCAGCATCATCTCAGGCTATTGAAGTTGTCGACATCATATCACCAAACCGAAGGTCATTTGAAATGATAGACATAGCGTCACCGATACATAGGAGTGATTCTGGTGAGTAATATTTTTTTAAAAATACACAAACCACTTTCTTTCGAAATTATATAAGGAATACTTAGTGATTAAATACGATTTCATTAAAGTTGCTCATAATATCAGTACATTTCATTTAAAAACACATACTGAACCGAACTATAAACGTATGTTTACTTGCTCCATCAATCTCTACAAAAAAGGGTATCCTGTTCTCAAAAAACTTTACTATTAATCTTTCAGCATCATCTCAGGCTATTGAAGTTGTCGACATCATATCACCAAACCGAAGGTCATTTGAAATGATAGACATAGCGTCACCGATACATAGGAGTGATTCTTGTGAGTAATATTTTTTTAAAAATACACAAACCACTTTCTTTCGAAATTATATAAGGAATACTTAGTGATTAAATACGATTTCATTAAAGTTGCTCATAATATCACTACATTTCATTTAAAAACACATACTGAACCGAATTATAAACGTATGTTTACTTGCTCCATCAATCTCTACAAAAAAGGGTATCCTGTTCTCAAAAAACTTTACTATTAATCTTTCAGCATCATCTCAGGCTTTTGAAGTTGTCGACATCATATCACCAAACCGGAGGTCATTTGAAATGACAGACATCGCGTCACCGATACATAGGAGTGATTCTGGTGAGTAATATTTTTTTAAAAATACACAAACCACTTTCTTTCGAAATTATATAAGGAATACTTAGTGATTAAATACGATTTCATTAAAGTTGCTCATAATAGTTTCACTGATTAAAAATTTACATAGACCATGGTAGCTCCAGAGTTAGAGTCGCTAGTCGAAAACCACAAGATCCGAGGTATAAAACTCGAATGACAGAGATTTTTTTCAATTGACTATATAGAGAAATATAACTTAGATATAGCTTTCCACCTTCACATATAATAGGTAATAACATAAATAACCATCCCTTTTCATTAATATTTCCTTAATATATGTATATGTATAAAGTCCAATAAATATTTATATTGAATATACCTGTAAAGAGAATCGCCATACTGTTCCTAATACGATCGTTTTCGCTTCTGATAACCCTTCTTCTTTCATTAATATTATTATTCACTTGTTTCAGGTATGGTTGAACAAGCTAGGCCAACGGTCATCCAGTATGCTCCACCTGTTTTCCGCCACTCGCCAATGAATGACCAATCTCCTAACCAATACTCAAATCATACATCGAGTAACACAGAACACAACGTCACACCCATATCACAAGCTTCGACAATAAGATTGATTTTCTTAAGTCCATCCCCACATTTCACAGTCCCCAGCCAAGATAGGCGATACACACATCAGGCAAGACGAAGACTTAATTTTTCAAGCGATCAATCTCCAAATATACCAGAGCTCCCCCCACTTTTAGATATATACACCAATAAAATTAGACACTACCCCATACCTCTATAAAAATTAGACACTCACAACCCCAAAATACCCTATACAAACACACATACACTCACACACGCAAGCACGCTGACACACACACACACACATACACACACACACACACATGGACATTTGGGCGGTAATTTTGGACAATGGCCTCACTGAATGCGGTAAGGAAATATCCATTGCATATTTGTTCTCTGAATCACAGCTAATCGAGAATTTTTTTCAAGTGTTCTTGAATATTTCATGAGCTTATTAGTTTTTTTAATATTTCCAGAGTGAAATTATTTCAGGAAAATATTTTATCTAATAATCATTTCTTTTCAGTTAACACATTAACTCTCTCTGTAAATTATGATTCTAACGCATTTATTCATTTTTTGTTTACAGACCGGCAATGGATTTCCTTTGTCCATTACAATGACATCTCCTGATGCCAATGAATGGGGTAAGTGCATACAGAGCTCACATTGCTTTCATGTTTATCATTCTGTTAATTCATGATTAATTTTTTATTTATTTATCTAATTCTGTTTTTTTTTCCATTTAATAGAACTTATCCATGGTTAATATATTGTCATTCAGTTTTTTTATGTGTTAGACCAAATGAAAATGGAATGTCAGCTCTATGCATGTATTGATTTCAGATACAGAACGCTTCTCCGATGCTATATGACCATCCAATTATGTAATGAGGCCGATGAAATGGAATTATAACTGTTTGCATTTCTCCATTTTAGTTTGCAGAACATTTCTACACGAGTTATAACATCTCTCAGCAGTGTTTTTATATCAGCTGATTACTGAGGCAATATAATAATTGATTTTTTTTTGTTATTCCAGGTATCCAACTATTCGTGATTTGAGGAGGAGGAGGAGGAGGAGGAGGAGGAGGAGGAGGAGGTGGAAAAAAGCCAGAGGAGAAGGTGCCTGCGGCGAAGGATTCTGCTACAGAAGAAAACACGCCCACGCACACACACACACACACACACACACACACACACACATACGCCCATGCACACACCCACACACACACACACACACACATACACACGCAGGCACACAATATTCAGGAAATCTCGATATAACATGTATATTATAAATTTAATAAATATCAGCACTTTCTCAATTTATAATAGCCTTATTATTCACCTAAAAATTTCCTCATTTTCCTATGCTCCATATCCCATCAAATTCAGCTTAATTGCTTGATAAAAGCCCTCTTCTATACCAGCAAGCAAGCATGGTAATTGATCTATAGGGGGCAACCTAAATTATAATTCAAATAAAAGCTCTAATATAAAAGTTAATATTCTGATGCTAAGAAACCTCATATATATAAAGGAAATATACAACTTTATAATGGAAAACAGCAATATAAAAGTGTTGAAGCAACTCATAGATGCATTAATAAAAATAGAAGTCAAGTTAATTAAAAGAGATATATTAAAACCTTACTTAATGTGGAACACAAGTTTCATATTTTCATTATATCTTGCAATTTAATCTTAAGGGAGCTTATATCATGGTAGACCAAAAAAGTATAGATTTCATGATCATGAATCATTTGAGAAGTTAGCATGATTCGAAACTCTAGTCAATGTTAATCGATATACCTATTTCCCGATTAGATAGCTTCTGCGCTATACTGTCATTAATTTCAAATTATCCTAAATAGTGACAGCTATCCACTCAATGACGGGAAAGGGATATTAAATAACGAACAGAAAATTTTTTAATTTTTACATCAGTTTCCTTTATTGAGTTATCATGCATTTACATCATTTTCCAGTTACATACGCTTTTTTTTTATTTCTCTTACACATACAATTAGCCAAAGCTTCTTGTAACTACTTCTCCTGCGAAGAGGTGAAGGTCTCGAAGATCATTATGATGAAACTATCTTGATCGAATGCTTTCTCGGCTTTGGCGACCCTAGTTGAGGCACATCGAACATGAGATGTGACTGTATTAGAATGTGAAATATATATTACAGATCACTATATGTATTATTCCGCCACATGTTTCCTGCGATGTTCCAACCAATGTTTATGCATTTCTCCGTAACTATATAAAACCCGCAGACTGCAATACCGCTTTTCAATTATAGATACTATTTCTCTGTTCATCTCGATGCTTCGTAGCGAACTAATTTTACACGATATTCTGCTTACGGTATTTTATCACGCTATAACTCTTGCATCCTTCAATTCTTGAATAATGGATCGAATTTCATCTTCATGAGTTTTGATTCCTTTGCATGCCTGAGACATCATTATCAGTCTTAGTCGATTTACGAGCTCATTGGGGTCACGCTGAATATTCGGAGACACAAATTCAAAGCACTTAGAACTATGATTATTTTCAGTTCGCGCATCTAAACTCTGTTTACTGATACTTTCATTTTCATTCAATGAATCGACGTAGGGTACCTGTTTTCCCTCTTTATCGATCAATGATACACTCTCTTCACAAACAGGTGTTACACCGCCAGCGATCACTTCATCACGATGTACCAACGATTTTGTATTTTCATAATCAGGTGATCTCGAATGTTGTGCTTGATCATCCTTCAGCGAAAGCCAGTTCGCAGAATTTATTTTATCATTACACCACGACCGATGCGCTTTCAGGCGTCTAATGGACCTATTCCGTAGAATTTCTTTACATAAACAACACTGAAGATAACGTTCCTTTCCATTTCTAATATAAGAGAACTTAAGATTATTATAATTTGATTGAAAAGTTCTTACAGAGCACTCGCTCATAGTGATACCATTCACACATGGATGATGACACAGAAGTAAAGAAAGTAATAATATAAATACACCTATATACACACCTGTAACCAACCCTGTAACCACATCATGTAACCAAACACTGTAACCACATCCTGTAACCAAACCATGCAACCAAACCTTGTAACCACCTCCTGTAACCAGAATTGTAACCACATCCTGTAACCAACCCTGCAACCAAACCCTGTAACCAACCACTGTAACCAACCCCTGTAACCACCTCCTGTAACCAAAACTGTAACCAACCCCTGTAACCAGCTCCTGTAACCAACCCTGTAACCACATCCTGTAACCACATCCTGTAACCAAACACTGTAACCACATCATGTAACCAAACACTGTAACCACATCCTGTAACCAAACCATGCAACCAAACCTTGTAACCGCCTCCTGTAACCAGAATTGTAACCACATCCTGTAACCAACCCCTGCAACCAAACCCTGTAACCAACCCCTGTAACCAACCCCTGTAACCACCTCCTGTAACCAAAACTGTAACCAACCCCTGTAACCAGCTCCTGTAACCAGCCCTGTAACCACATCCTGTAACCACATCCTGTAACCAAACACTGTAACCACATCCTGTAACCAGCCCATGCAACCAAACTCTGTAACCACATCCTGTAACCAAACACTGTAACCACCTCCTGTAACCAAACCTGTAACCACACCCTATTATCGTGAGGTAACCTAGCCTAACCTAACCTAGCCTATCTTCTGAGCTGCCCTACAGGTGTGTATATAGGTGTATTTATATTATTACTTTCTTTACTTCTGTGTCATCATCCATGTGTGAATGGTATCACTATGAGCGAGTGCTCTGTAAGAACTTTTCAATCAAATTATAATAATCTTAAGTTCTCTTATATTAGAAATGGAAAGGAACGTTATCTTCAGTGTTGTTTATGTAAAGAAATTCTACGGAATAGGTCCATTAGACGCCTGAAAGCGCATCGGTCGTGGTGTAATGATAAAATAAATTCTGCGAACTGGCTTTCGCTGAAGGATGATCAAGCACAACATTCGAGATCACCTGATTATGAAAATACAAAATCGTTGGTACATCGTGATGAAGTGATCGCTGGCGGTGTAACACCTGTTTGTGAAGAGAGTGTATCATTGATCGATAAAGAGGGAAAACAGGTACCCTACGTCGATTCATTGAATGAAAATGAAAGTATCAGTAAACAGAGTTTAGATGCGCGAACTGAAAATAATCATAGTTCTAAGTGCTTTGAATTTGTGTCTCCGAATATTCAGCGTGACCCCAATGAGCTCGTAAATCGACTAAGACTGATAATGATGTCTCAGGCATGCAAAGGAATCAAAACTCATGAAGATGAAATTCGATCACGAGACATGTATGCCCCCTTCCATAACACATAAACTTTGTCAAGTGACAGGTGGCCGATCTCATCTCCCCCTTCCACAGACAGTCACGACGTCTGTATCTATAACATACATTTACAATAATTTATGACATCCCTTAAAAATCTCTGGGAATTCATTTCAATGTTTTCTCCCACATAATCTTTTTCGAGTAACAGGTGGCCGATCTCATCTCCCCCTTCCACAGACAGTCACGACGTCTGTATCTATAACATACATTTACATTAATTTATGGCTTCCATTAAAAAAAGCCACCTGGGAATGCAAGTTGTGACATGTTTCCATACCACCTGCAACATCTTGGGTGGTCCTCACACCCCCCTCCCCTCCCCCTCCCACCGGCGGCGGTGTCGCGACTTTATGCAAATTTATGCAAAGTGATCTGGAAAAGGCTTTTAATATCTACTCGAATGCTATGGTGGTTTCTCATTTAGCACATTTTCTTTGCATCATTTCCCTCTCATTCTTTTGCTAATCACCGAACTGGTGTGCTTCTGGGTATCGTGGCATGTGGAGGTGCAGAATAAATACTGTGGGTGCTTGCTCAAAGGAAGAAGTACTCTCCGCGGGCAATACTGAGCTACTTTTTCATTGGATCATTCCTCTCTCTCTGCAAGTAGCTTCAGCAGTAGGACGGGTCTTCTAGCTTGGAACATTAGACACTTCTGCGCATTTCTGTTCTCTGTAGCATCCTGTAGTTCCCTCACATCATGCGTTCCTCCTCAGGGGTGGTAGTCACAATACAGTGTCCTAGTGCGCAAAGTGTTCCCTCGGTTATAAAACCCATACCTACATCACTGTATATATTTATTGTTCTAAATTTCTTTGTTGCTTTAAAAATGAATAACTCAATATTTCTTCGCAGTGCAGAAAACATGTATGCAAAAAACTTAATGCTTTCTTCTTCTTCTTACGTTGTTAGATTTGTTATTTGTTCCCGCATGTTTAATTAATACTTGTTGGAACTGTTTATAGCCCTTAGTGCAGAATATTTTCAATAAAAAAATTTAAGCACTGAGGTAAAAGAGTACCAGTACTTACGATAAGCTTTCATGATCGGTATTTAACTCATAAGGGTTAAATCCGGTAAAATTATACCAAGAATTTCAACGAAACAATGCTATATGTCGCTATGATTATATTGTTTTCTTGTTGGTTTCATTTTATCGCTACTGAGTGAATCAGCTATTACGTAAATTTATTAGAATAGCGTACTGAAATACTCGTAACTTCAGAGCTTTTATACATGTAATTGCTGTTAAGCTCTTACTACTGATTTGTTATCAAAAATATAAAACGAAACAGCTTTATTGAAAGTTTTATCCTTCCGAGGAATTAACGTTCAGAATTAATCCAGTTGCACCGACACATTGAATGAAGCTCTATTCGAAGGCTTTGAAGATATTTTTTCAGGAGGATGGGACACGCAATTCAACCTAATTTCAGTACTGCATTTTGGCACGGCGGCAGTTTTGATTTGACGGGTATCGGGAAATTAGGGAACAGACAAAAACATTAATCTTCAATATAATTACTATTCTGATAATCGGAATAGTAGCAGAAAGTGTTTCTATGAATTTGATCGAATGTGTATGGCCAGAGGGTTACTGTTTTCCCTCTAATTTTAATTCACTTGTTTGGTTTTACTGCTTCTACTTCTGTTGTCTATTTCCTGTGGTATTATTCACCTATGACGATGTAGTATTTCCTTGGAGTATATTGATGCTATGTCCAGCAGCGATTTTTTCGCTATAAACGAGACAATTGTTAGTGTCGAATTTTTGTCCATTTCAGTGAAACAAAATCTGTATAACAGTTTCTTAGAAGTGTGAGATTAAATGAGTTACCTATTGGTGATCAGTTTTATCATTTCGTTGGAACCGGTAGGCTCGTCATAATTATCTGGAGCTATACTTGTAGCGGCGTCATAGAACTCGAGCAGGTAAAAGTATTCCAGTAAGCTTCAATAGTTACATACGTATTGTGACTTTGTGGGTTCATAAAATTAAAATCCAGTTTGCAGAAATTCAAAATACTCTTTATTTCCGTAGAAATACACTTTGTACATCTCTTACGGTAGCAGAATTACGTAACATACACAAATACAAACGTCAAAGTCGTCGACCACAAACAAAGAGTTCACTTTCAAAACACAGCTGCACGTGCACGTTTATCAAGTTCCGATTACGACTCTCTCCGAGCGAGTCGAGGCTTCTTTATATATCTCTACTCATATGTTTAGAAATTTGTGGAATGTTCTCTAACAATCAAGACGGCACAAGAAAGACGAATCTTCCAGTCATCTAACTTTGTCTGTTTCGGCAAGCCATTTATCTCCACGCTGCCCTATCTGTCCCTTTGTGCGCGCCGGCTGCGCTATCGCAATAATGGCTCGCGGCAGTATAGATTGTACAACAAGAGGGAAACATTTCACGCATTGCGACTTATCTATACGGATGTATTGATGTATACACACACCCAGGAGAAAGGGAACCAAGCTTAGGAACCAAGAAGACCACAGACCACAGAGACGTGCAGCAGTCCCTACCATTTCTAGGCTCGAAGACCCGTTCCACTGCTAGAGCTGCTTAGAGAGGCCCATTGAACAATCAGCCCTGTATTGCCCATAGACCGCTCGACTCTCACCAACGTCGCCCGGATTTGATCCCGGGCAACCGCAAATTAAGATTTGTGGTGAACAACACGGCGGTGAAGTGGGTTTTCTCTGGGGTCTCCGGTTTCCCCCGCCATCTCATCCCACCAGTGCTACATCTTCATATTATATATCATCATTGTCTCCACCTGCGGTGCTGTATGTAGTAAAAGCGGGCGTTAAACACTACACATTTCATTTGCATTGTCCATGTTAAGTAATCTTTTGTTTGAGCAGGCATCAGCGCCATCTGTCCGGCACCGCCGTACCACAGGAAACCTAGGAACACACCTGAAAGGCTCTATGGACCCTAAGCTCATTTGTGAGTCATTTAACCCATTTCGTTCATCGTCCGATATGATTTAGTTGGAGGAGTTCAATAAATAAAGTTCAATATCAGAAGGAAATGGAATGAAAGGACAATGGTGGAAAGGAAATTCTGGTAGATGAGAAACCACTCAGACATTGCCTATCGATCAGGAAAGATCAGGAAAAGCTGATGTTCAGAATGGGCGGTCGAGGGAGAGAGCAAACATCACACGTTACAACTGAGCTATCTCACTAGGTAATAGGTTTCTAAATCTATGTAATACTATATGTAGTGGTAAAAGTGTTTATGAATATGTATACAAGATAAATTCGAATACAGATTATCAATATTATAGATATTTTACTACAGAATAGCACTGGATCATCATTAGCCACAACATCTAAACATTTTAAAAGCTTGCTCTTTATATTCTTGTAGAACTACTATCAGCCTCGTTGCATACGAATATCACAAACACACACTCACAGACGCACGAACACACGCCTCACAGGCTCACATAAATATATTTTCAGTTCACGTCCATATAGACTATTTTTAAGTAATACGAAATTCTTAAGGAGTAATTTGCAGAAGTAGATATATGATAATGCGGAATGAGAATTACGTCTTATTTCATTACGCTTTTTATTACATTTATACCGCGCCTTTAACTCCAATGGACATATCGATGGCCATTCTCTTTTGGAACATATCAAAGGTGTTAACTCGTATTCGTTGGGTTTTAATCATTAGATCACGCATACATTTGCACTCGCATTCATACATCCAGACTCTGGGGAAGATGAGGAATTATCTTAGTCGGAAAAAACTCCCACCCCCAAGGCCGGGAATTGAACCCGGTACCCCTAGCACAGTAAACAGGTGCTCTAACGACTGAGTTACGGGGCCAGCCGTTTCTTTCTTAAATGGGCAGAGACCTTAGCTTTGATATCTGTGGTTAGTGTCCAAAAATACCTGCAAAAACACAAGATTCAGTAGGTTTTAACTGCAATAGTCATCTTAGCGGCCGTTCCTTTTTGGAACACATCGTCTATTGGTGATGGTGTTAACTTATGAATGTTTGGTTGCAGGTATCATTAGATCACGGGCACATTCGCACTCGCATTCATACTACGGGGTCAGCTCAGTCCCCCAGGGGCTACTGCGGTAGGTACGGGGTCTCGAGCCAACCTGACATCCTCGATGTTGGTTCCTCTTAATGGTGAAGGTTCAGAACTCGAGCAGCTAAAAGTATTCCAATAAGCTTCTATAGTTACATACGTATTGTGACTTTGTGGGTTCGTAAAATTAAAAGCCCAGTTTGCAGAAATTCAAAATACTCTTTATTTCCGTAGAAATACACTTTGTACTTCTCTTACGGTAGCAGAATTACGTAACATACAGAAATACGATCGTCAAGGTCGTCGACCACAAACAAAGAGTTCACTTTCAAAACACAGCTGCACGTGCACGTTTATCAAGTTCCAATTACGACTCTGTCTCCGAACGAGTCTCGGCTTCTTTATATATCTCTACTCATATGTTTAGAAATTTGTGGAATGTTTTCTAACAATCAAGACCGGGCCATTCTACACGTACGTCGACGAAAGTTGGGGGATTGCTTAATTCTGAGTGATTCCCTCAGTGCACTTCAAAGCCTACGGCAGCTGTACAACTACCACCCTTTTGTGCAGCGTATCCAGGATGTCCTCCACGTTTTACATGCTTCCGGCGTTAGCGTGGTGTGTGCATGTATCCCTGATCACGTAGGCTTACGGCGGAATGAAATGGCGGATTCAGCAGCCAAGACGGCTACCATGAAGCCCAGGGTTCGAGTACTATCTATGACATCGGAAGATTTTAAGACTTTAATGCCGAGAGCTGGGCAAACCTGCTGGCAGGAAGAGTGGTCCGCTCTCCACAGCAATAAACTTAGGTCTGTGAAAGAACTTCCGTTTCCCTGGGTTACCCCCTGTCGTTCATCTCGTCGTGAAGAGGTGAGTTTGGCTCGGTTACATATTGGGCAGTGCATTTTTACTCATAGTTTTTTATTTAGAAAGGAACCTGCTCCACTGTGTCCGTTTTGCAACGAAGCGTTATCTGTCCGACACGTGCTGCTAGAGTGTTTTTGCCTAGCACACCTTACGACGTCCCAGCAGCTGCCGGCCAGCTTTGCAGAAATGCTAGCGGATGATAATAAAGTAGCGGAGAACGTTTTTAAGTTCTTTTCTAGGTTCGATTTTAGAATTTAGTGAAGAGTATTTTTTGTAGTTTGGTATTATATTTCTTTTTATTTTATTTTTGTTTTTTGTTATGTACATTTATTTTTTGTAAGTATATTTACACTTGTATATAGTTTTAGAAGAATTTATATCTGGCTTTTGCCATGACTAATTTTTTAAAGGGCACTGATAACCTCTGCAGTTGAGCACATTTGTACACATATCATTATCATTATGTCCGGTCAGTAGGCTTTAAGCGATAGTGAAATCGTTTAAAGAGTTGGCCACTATGTGGTAATTATGAAATTCCGTTGCATTTGTATCGTTAAAGTAGCAAATTTTTACATGAGAAAGGCACATGGAGCTCATTAGGCTTTAAGCTATAGTGAAATCGTTTAAAGAGTTGGCCACTATGTGGTAATTATGAAATTCCGTTGCATTTGTATCGTTAAAGTAGCAAATTTTTACATGAGAAAGGCACATGGAGCTCATTAGGCTTTAAGCTATAGTGAAATCGTTTAAAGAGTTGGCCACTATGTGGTACTTATGAAATTCCGTTGCATTTGTATCGTTAAAGTAGCAAATTTTTACATGAGAAAGGCACATGGATTTGAAAATTTGAACCAATAACAAGGAATATCTCGGAATGTTTGCTCTATAAAAGAATTTAGCATAAATTGTATGCTTTGACGGATTCTACATTTCTTGAGCAGTAAGATTTTGTCTATCAAGAGATAAGTTAAAGCAGTTTAGCAGTTAAACAAAAGTTATCCAGAATGGAAAATAAGTTATTCTAAGAAAATTCAAGATATACATTTCATGTGTCATAAAAATATCTCAAGCATATAATATTTTAATCATAATTTTTAGTCATTTTGAGAAAATGGAAATTTTTGAAAAATATCTCATATGAAGCGTAGCTTGGGATGAAAGAATTTTCTTGAAGATTTTAATGCTGGATTCTTAGAAGATGCTGAACTTAAATATCGAGCTTGGATATTCTCTAGCTTTCCGTTTTTGAGTTATGTTGTTCACACCAATCTCGACATCCAATTTTTGGATGGAGAACAATACTTTACCTATTTGGTATACGTAGAATGGAAAATAAAACGATGCAGGTGGTATTGTTTCTGGCCTTATAATCATTCACGGTAACCGTAATTTGTTTTGATTTAATGATGGACTCCCTTGTAGTAAAGCATTTAAATATATTCACATGAGTAATTGAAAAATCAATGTCGCATATGAGAAACAAAACGGGTGCCCTTACTGTTGAAACGAAACATTTTATGTCGGCAGAGCAATGGAATTTGTGGTAGTTCTGGTATTTTTAAACCATGAACATCATTTGCATTATTACTCTACAATAACCAGTTTTCCACTGTATAATCCTATGCCACAATACCCATATGATGTGGATCTGTTTAAAGCTAGAAAAATCCGTTGCTCAATTTACGTTATTGCATTAACCGCAGAGATTTTTCTCTGCAACACCTCTGCCCACCCCCCTCTCCAAACACACACAAATCGCTTTACTCTACCTCTCTCCTTTCCCCATCTGTTTCTCTTCTCTTTCTCACTCCCTCACCTTCCTATCTCACTTTTATTTTGAATACCGGCGGTAAAAATGTTTCACTGGTTGCTTAACAAACAACTATACGCAAACACGAGGTTTAATAGTAAAAGATCTATAGTATTTCCTGGCTTCTTATGTGTTCATAATTATTTTGATTTGTATGACAGCCAACAAATCGAGAATAGTTCAAAATTATAAACTGTCTGATGTACATGAGTAATTATATAATTTATTCAATACATTTGCTCTTGGCATTGGTAAATAATCTTTGTGTCCGCATCAATAGCGTGGATGGTAGCATGTCTGCCTCACGAGGTCCCGAGTGAGAATCTCGGTCAGGATGAGTAACCTGGATAAGGTTTTTTCCGGGGTTCTCCCTTATCCAGAAAGACGAATGTCAGGTAAATCTAAGCTCTATAGACCCTGGGCTCATTTGAGCATCATTTCATCTATTCCACTATTCCACTCATCGTCCGATATGACTTAATGTTGGAGAACGTAATAAAAAAGAAATAAAAAAAATAAATAAAAAAATAAAAGACGGTTACAGCTCCTATGTTCCTACAGTTATTCACAAACTATATACCTATTTATTCTATAAGAGAGACCTAACATACGTCATAAGCGATGTTTTCTTAGTAATCAGTTACCTTGCATTCATGCACACTCGCTGCATCTGCATAGAAAGTTCTAAAATGCTTTTGAGGCAGTCCGTTATTTACCCAAAGTAAAATAACATTAGCAAAATGAAAGATGCCTTGTTCTGTGTATTGATAGAAAGAACTACTTGGATATATAATGTAAGTATTCATAACTAATTCAAAATTTAATATATATATATATACATATACATATATAAAATACATACTATGGAATGAAAATAACACATCATTTAAAACCTGGCATGTTTTTGTATCTCAGTTACATTCTTTATTGAGAAATACTTACAAAATATAAAATCAGTTACACTATAAGCACTTTTCAAATGGTAATAATTACCATGACAAAGAATTATTCTGACAATTAGTTATAAGGAGCACACAAAAATAATATTTCTGTTCTCTGCTAAGATATATACAGATCGAATGGGATGGCTCGGGAGGTTCCGTCTGTGGCCCGCATTCGGCAGGCGCGGATTCGATTCCCGTGGCCGAGCTACCTGACCTATGGTGGGTTTCCCGGCTCGCCAGGCGAATTTTGGGTAGGTTAATTACATCCCCAAAATTTACTGTCTCTCCATTTCATTTCCATTATTATTTCACATCATCGCTCATCTGGTAGTCTCTTTCAGAGTAGAAGTGTCGGCAGGTGTCTCGGCGGTGCATGGCAGGATGATATGTGAGATATCTGAATGAACCACTTGTTGGTTGCCCGTCTCCAAACTGGCTGCTGGGACCGCTTTCGAACCTCAGTAGGGCAACGTCGTTGTCCTGGTCTACGGGGGAAGGTTTCCATCTAAGTAAAAATGTAGGGACCCTGCCCTCTACGTATCGTGGCTCCTTGGGACGACCGCTCTCTCTCTCCTCTAGCCTCCTCTCCTTCCACCCCGGGATGCCCCACTTGGCGGCATAGGTACAATAGACTGGTCGCTGTGCCGAATTCCCTCCAACATTAAGTCATATCGGACGATGCATGGAATGGCCGAAATGATGCTCAAATGAACCCAGGTTCCATAGAGCTTAGAGTTACCCGAAATTCGTCTTTCAGGATAAGGGAAAACCCTGGAAAAACCTTATCCAGGTAACTCACCCTAACCGAGATTCGAATTCAGGACCTCTTGAACGTGAGGCAGACACTCTACCACCACGCTACCGAGACGGGCTTTCTCCCCTCCGTAGTAATCCTAATCCTGAATTACATACAGCCACGAAATATCGGCTTATACAAATTAAATTGTTGCTAATTATACAACAAAAAGACAAAAGTTTGACAACTACAGCTTCCATGTGTTCTAATCTAGGATGATTGCAACATGGTCCATGTGATAAGATTTTGGTGTTCACTAGAAGAAAGATTTACCAGATTTAAAAATAACAGCGACGATATGAGGGTTTTAATTTTAAATTAACTAGAATTAGGTTATGTTTAAGGCTCAGATGTAAGTAATTCATTCTAAATAAAAATATTATTTTTCTAGGTACATTTCTCAACATATCTCAGCTATGGAAATTTCGGAAACTGCAACACGTTTTAAGAGCAGCTGATGACTTTTTTGCCTTTGAAGTTAATTAAAAACAACATCAGTTACCTCATTTATAGTTGAATCCAATTTCTGCGTTGATAAAACAAAAGTTCTGGAACATCAGTGTTTGAAAATGATTGCAATGTACAAAAAGTAAGGTCAGGAAACGTTACCAGACATTGCACAAAAATACTGCTATGATAATTTCCATTTTGTATCGGTCGAAACGCCCCAGTATCACAAAACGGAATGGCGTTCAAAATTTGTTTCATTGATTTACAGAGTTCATAGCCAATTTGTTCTTCTGTCAAGTGCGAAAAGCTCTAGCAGAAGTTACCCTGAATAGGGCCCCATCCTTCCTTTTCTCACGCACATTATACGCCTTCTCTCACCTCGTTCATGGTCATGGTAGCTAATGTGGTTCACTTTTCATTTCTTAGGGTAGTTAGACTAGCCTTTGCTCTTCTGAGCTTGTGCACTAACACCATAAACGTGTTAAGCTTTAATATACAGAAAGAACAGACGATATTACAGTTAACATATTTTAACGTTTTTCAAGACGCTTCGCTTTATTTGTATTGTCTTAACAAAATAATTTTACGTATATAAATTTTATACAGACAATTTGTTCCCCAGCTTTTACGTCTTCACAAATTGATTTCTTCATAAATATATGTCATATGATAATATACGAGGGCAAGTAAAAACTATCCCCAACGTAGCTATAACGTTTCTTACATTGGAAATACTGAATTCTTTCTTAGGGAATTTGTTTGTTATGAAGTTGCGGATCTGCTTTGAAAGTTGGACCCTCATGCCATTTGTCTTCCTTTTGTTGCAGATAGATCATGGGCGTTCCATTAGAAGTTTGCACCAAAGAGGAACAACGATCAGTGATCGGATTTTTGTGGTCAGAAGGCGTATCAAGGGCCAAAATCCATCAAACTTTATCAATAGCCACTCGTCCGTCTAATAGAACCATGTCATGTGCAAGCTCAGTTTTGTCAGTTGTGGCTAAAGCTGGACGTTCGACTCCTTCCTCGTGTGTACGTAACACTTGTACGACCATTTTTGAATTTGTCAGTTCATTCGTAGACACTCCGCTGTTGCAACACACTATTCCCGTATTGTGGCGAAAGTCTGATGGATTTTGGCCCCTGATACGCCTTCCGACTACAAAAATCGGATCACTGATCGTTCTTCCTCTCTGGTGCAAACTTCTAATGGAGCGGCTATGATCTATCTGCAACATAAGGAAGACAAATGGCGGAATGACGATCAAACTTTCATAGCAGAACCACAACATCACAACAATCAAATGCCTAAGACAGAATTCAGTATGTCTAATGTAAGAAAGGCTATAGCTACATTGCGGATAATTTTTTTACCTCTGAGCGGATTTGTAAAAGCGTTATAATAAACGGAATTAATTTTGCAAGCACATGATAAAGATCTAAACAATTTCGAAATTAAGTAAACTTACCATATCTTAAAATGAAATATGTAAACCCACAGAAGAAGTAAACTTTAATATTGTTAGCTCTTTCTGCATATAAAACTAGTTCTTTTCTCCGTTAATTTGGATGCTATTACCTACACTTCAAAATGGAAACCAAAACCTTCTGGAGCCATGGTAGCTTTGTATCGCATCAAATTTTATGGTCCGTTACTATGTTATGCCAGGGTAGCATACATGGGTATGGTGATGGTAATGGTGGTGGTAGTGGTGGTGGGAGGAGTCCATTACCACTCTCCATTAGACACCTCTAATCCCTTTAGATCAGTTCATGACTGAAAACCAGTAATCGATTAAGATACCATCTATTACAGATACACCTATTGATTTCTGCACATATTGTCTAAAACTATGTTCAGTGTATAACTGGAAAGTTCTAGTGATTTTATATTTATTTTAAAATATTAACGTTAATGTGTAGGCTATCCCAAGGCCAGAACCAGCATTTACATGACTTTGTTTGTACCTGCTTTGAATCATGTGGCTTAACTAGAATATTTGAGGTAGAGTTATGGTTCCCTGTATGTGTGACAGTAAAATCCACTAAACAACGTAAGCAAATTAAGTAACTATGATAGGTAGCGCTGAATAGATCCAACAATCGAAGTACGCGTTAACCATATCGGTTGTACGATCGCTGAGAACTTATGCCCTGAACTGGTAGACTAATGACCTGACAAAGAGGCCTCAGTAGAGCAATATGCATTGTACGTAGCTTTTAGCCCATGAGTGTTTAGTACGGGGTTTAGGCTGCATTTTCCCAAAGGTCAGCCTAGTCTGACATAATATTTTTCTGGTCTCATGATGCTTCATTCTGGTAGCAAGATGATATCTGTCTTGATGAGATGTGTCAAAAATAAGTAATTAAAGCTTTAAAGGCTACAGCCGAGAGAGACCTTACTTAAAGGGTGAATTTTGAAAGGTCCTCATGTTACATGCGGTATTTTGTCATTGTATGGTCATAGCTATTGGGTAAATAATCGGTAGAACGAGATCATCAGAAACATTTGTTAGAGTTTGGCAGATTTCCGATTTCTTAACTTTTTCTTTGTTTTTGCTTTATGTTTTTGCTCTTTACTATTTTTATATTTTTGTTCCTTTATTTACACATTAAATATATGCACAATACGCACAAACACCCATCCACAAGAGACTCAAAATCTTGATCCTATGTGAATTTCATCGACATACAGTCCATTCATATTAATATATGAATGAGCCTTGAATGTCGACGGTGAAATATCAAATTTGATATTAAGCTAACGGCTGAGGGAAACGTTAGGAAACTTCTACTAGTACTACCGTTCTACTTAGTAATATATCGCATGTTCCCTACACATTGTAAACTCTTATTTTTATTCGTTTATTTGTGAAAAGCGGAGAAGCACTCATATTTTCAAATCTAATTAACTGACTTAAATGAAATATATTCTTGGATATGTTTAAATGTTGTAGGTCCAAGTGACAAGCAAGCATCGAGGAATGTAAACACATCAGGTGCCGCCTATAAAGATGAAAAACTATGCAGTTCATATTTTCCCTTATTTAGCTACATCGTTTTTATTGATAAGTGCATTTGAAGGAGAGTCGAAATGCCCTATCTTACCAATGTTTGACCCATTATCTAAGCAACTATTTAATATAATGAGCTAATTTTTAAGGCATATCCAGCAATACCTTTACAATTGATTGCTGAAAAATAAAATACTTCTGTTCATTAGAAGGAATGTTATAATTTTCTAAATAACGCTCTTAAAAGTTTATAAACAGTATGGTTTTTAAATTTAAAAAGTTACTAATCCGTGTATATAAAATTTTTATATTAAAATAAAGCCATTTTACACGTAAATATGTGGTTATAGTTTCAGTACTTATTTTCAGTTAGTTTCTTATATAATGGGGCATTTGTAATGAAAATTTTACTTTTTCAGGAATTTCTTTCAAACAAAATTTTAAAGAACTCTACACTTACGATGTACAGAATGCCTCAAAATGCCCCAACTTCATAGTCCTCTGTGGCATCTACTTGGATATGGTTCCTGTTTCTTCATTTTAGTTACGTAGCCGCCTGAAAAATATTTTCAGCCACCTCTTCTGTCTTAGGTGCCCTTGTCGCATCGGGCTCTTTTAGAGTCTTTTTGGAATTATGCCCAATAGTCACACCCCTTTCACCCAGCACACTTATTCTACCAGTAATCTCTTCATTGAATGTGATAGCTGCATTATTTGCTCAAAAATGTAGAGTTTTTAGACCAACAGAAACATTCTTAGGTACTCGAGACCAAACTACACTATTAAGAGATTAATTCAAATTTTGAGTTTTCCCCGCCAAACACATTTTCAATAATTCTGGATTAGCCAGATCTAAAGAGATAGGTTTTAATGCTAAAATTAATGCCTTACGAATAAGAATATTGTGATGAAATTCATCTAGTTTACCTCCAGCTTCTGATTTTTAAATTTGCACTAAACCACAGCGCAGAGTTTGTGCAGTGGTTTGGTATCAGTGGACGGTTTGTAAAAGTAAGTAGCCCACACTGCTCTAGTCATTCCTCAAGGTCATTTACATTTCCTCTGATGACCTTCCCATAATATTCAGTTAGCTGATTGATGGTTGAGTCTGTCAAATGTCCTTTGATTGTTCTCCCATCAGTTAACTTTGTTTTTCCAATTGCCTATCTAAGTTTTCTCAATCTTGTACCCTTTCTTCCTTGTAGTTGGCAGAAACATGCCAGTTTAATTGGCGGTAGATCTTCATAAGGTTTAACTACAGTAACTGATTTGAAGGAGCTGAAATCACCATCCTGATCAAAATAAATAAAATATCTCTTCTCTAACACTAATATTTACGAAGTTATTGATGTTTTACCAACTGAACGTACCAAAGTGTTCTAAAAACTACTAGTCAGTAATATATTCAACAACATTTTTAAACTGTTTAAAATTAGCGTAACTCAGTGAAGGTTACAAAAAAGTGAGCGGAAGGTTCCAACATTCATATGCAATTAAAATTTGAAACTGGAAACAATCCGATTTTGAGTCCCCTCAAATTTTATAATAGGTGAATATTATACGAAAGAAGAACCCCTATTTCCCATATAGTAAAATGTAAAATAAATGCAAAAAGTTATCAATATTCTCCAAAGTATGGGAAACGTCACATGATACTCATTAAAACAGCTTTATTATATATGTCGCTGAATTTATTGGAAGTACATAATATTATTTTTCGTATTGTTTGCACAACTCATTGAAAAAGCATTTGGTATCTGAGCCGGTGGTATAGAAATGCTTTGAAAGCACGTCGATTGCTCCAAAAACCATATTCAGAACTTTATTGTTCAAATATAATAGCATTTTGTTCAGTAGAACGCTAGATATGGATCGATCGCCTGACCTACCGTTCATGCGGTTTAAACCAATTAGAAATTTTATGCGGAAGTATGCAAGGTTGTTTGGTGTACCAGAATACTGTGGATAATGAAGCCAGACTCCCTTCAGCGAAACGTGCGGGCTTGTTAAACAACGCAACGAAATCAGAGTTTTAACATGTTGTAAACCAATGCGACGAGGAGAATCCTGAAATATATGACAGGGGAGGTGAACGTTTCCAACATTTCGTTTAAGTGCAAGAACAATGTGTATCCTTGCAACAAAATGACAAAGACTAATATTTCAGGCATTCTGAATTAACTCAATCATTGTCGTAAACCCCTTCTTTCCCTCCCCACATCCAAAGGTACGCATTGCATGCATTACATGACACTAATAATGATCCGATATTTTCATTTCTATTAAGTCAAACGTGATTTCATGCATTAATCAGCGTAGATTGTGGATCATCGGTAAATCTGTGACAGATTCTCGTAGACGGAGTTTTACCTATTTGTAATGAAAGGAAAAAGAGTTCTGGGGTAACACATAATTGCATTAAGCACTTCGAAATGGAAAAGTGAAACAGCTCATGTCTAGTTTGGTCTTTACTTACTTTTAACGCAGTGTGGAAAATAAGGATTTAAATTGACTATATTTAAGCATTTAAATGAAAAGTTACACCTATAAAACTGCATCATTTGTTAGTAGTAGCATAAATGTTTGGGTAGAGAATTTTCTTCAAAAGTAACAATCCTGGACAAGAAAGAGCGATATATACAGTGAAAAATGACAACACTAGTTAATGTTACACAGATTATATACAACATTTTAGCCATGCCATCTCCAGAGGAGGGTGCCCCGGAAGTGAGGGGTGAGATGAGAAGAACCAGGGAACAGTCGATCCAGGAGCCTTGATGTAGCAGAGGGCGGGGTCCTATCATTCACAAATTGAATCTTCCCAGTGACGTTTCGCTCAACCGGGAGCTTCACCCACAGGAACCGAGATCGCCCTTCGTGGAGCTTGAAGCCGAATACCGCACCCACGGAGGAGAAGGTTTACAGAACGCAACCTTGAAAGGACCAGTCGGATGAAAGCTGAAGTGAAATGAGAAGTAAGCTGAAATGGTGGAAGAGGAAATTCGGGGGCTGTAATAAACCTTCCCAAAATTTGCCTAGCAATCCAAAGGAACCCACGGGTCAGTAGGTAATTGTATTCACGATGTCCAGAATGCGGGCGACTATCACCTGAGCTATTCCTCTCGGTCAAATCAAAATATTTTGAAATGTGCTATATGTGTAGAAATTAAAAAAAAATGATATAGGTATTCTAGTAATTGAAAGCTAAATGCAGATTCATATTGTAAGAGAATGATCTGAGAACGTGTTTTGGTTAACTTCAATTAATACACTGTAATAAAGTGTGGGTAACCAGAGAAAAGGAAACACGTCATCTGAGCGAAATTAAATATTGAGCTTATTGAACTAACATATTTCATTCTTTGCACAAATGTACTTGTTTCACTAGTATAACCAATTTATAATTTACAGATATTCTAATTGCAACTAAACGTTTGCTCTGTAATCCATGTTAGAAAATTCTACTCAATTTCTGTAATACGTTACCATGTAATTTGTTTGCCATATTCTGCAATATCAGTTATAGCAATGAAGAAGTGCTTGGATTAAATAACGCAAACGCAACAGTTTGCTTTTGATTTCAGATTGCCCTTACTAAACCAGAACGAGAGAGTGAATCTACATTTAAAACAAAGCAGAGATAAACATGCTTCTAGACTGAACATTTAATTTCTGATGCTGGAGCTAGCCCTTAGCAAGCTTTTAAAAAGGCTTAGTTATGGAGTGGAGATCCCTGATAATACAGACGTGAGCATAATGGAGGAATGAAACACTGCGCGGCGACCTGATAAAAATACGAGCTTCTCTGTGTCAAATATGCGGAGAAGTATAATCTGACATTTGATACTTAAGTAGAGCAAAAATAAATAAAAGGAATTAACTCAGCTTATATCATTAGTTGTAGAAGAATAAATATATATGCTTTTATGAAGTTTATGGTGTCACACTTTTTTAGTATAAATTCATATTTTGAGCCACTCAGTAAAGCAAACACAAAATGTATACTTGAATGGTTATACAGCGCAGTTACATTTAACTTAATAGCATTGAATATGGCCACAGTGCGCTAAGAAAGGTGACGTATCATTGCAGCCACGCTATACAAAGAAGATTATTGCACATATTCCTGAGAAATAAGTAATTATAAACACTGTGACAATGCCATGTGTACAGAGTACTAAATATATATTTTAATTTTATTTATTGCTAAGCCATATACAATTGAGTGTGATCGGTTTTCAGCCATGGCTCTGTACCATACTCATTTTTACAGTAGATTCTTATTTTTAAACAATTAACTGTAACAATTCATGTTCGTTATTAGTTCTGTTCACCGTCCATAATCACTTTTTTGAAACTTTGTCCAAGAGTTGCCCGATCTTCTTGCCATCGTTAACAAACATTTCAGCTATACGTATATTCCTGTCTAACTTAAATAATTTCTTATAAATAAACTCTTTCCTCCAAATTTCTGCTCCTTTACACTTAAAATATATATGTTGTAAGTTCTTATTTCTCCAACATATGGAACGGTAATTTTGTGGAATACCCTTCCTTATACCTTTCAGTCGCCACACTCCTGCTCTCTCCCTTGCAATACCTTCTCTCTCTCTCTCCTCTTTATTCGCCACGTCTATGCACTTTTCCCTTCCCCAAGCCCTCTTCCTTGGTATATAAAAAACTAAAGACCTCTTTTCAGCTATTTCACTAAATATTTTATGCACTTCTGTGTCTTCGAATCTTTTTCTTGTAGATTTCCAGAAATTATTTACAGTACTTTCTCTTTTTCTCCACATTTGCCCTAACCCACTGCTCTCTCGGTTATTTATAAGACATTCTGTCCATCCCATGTTATTTAAGATTTTCTCTTGATAAATTAAACATTGTTTTAACAAAATTCTTTCTTCCAGATTCCATATTCTATACCAGATTTACAATGCTCTTTCCATAATCTTCCCTTTACTGGCAACTCTACCCATCTCTTATTGTGCTGCCTGCCTAACAGTTGCATTTGGTAACCTAAGCATTTCTTTACAGCATCTCCTATGCACCTCATCTATAACTTCCCATCCACCTTCAAATCCCCATACTTCTATCCCATAAAACATTTTTTCCATACTAAAATCGAATGATTTCCTACTCAGGATAATTCAGAAATTAAACTTATCATTGCTATTCGCATATATATATGTATGTATATGTATATGTATATATATCCATCTCTCATCTTAAACACAAAAATAAAAACGTAATTAACGATTTCAATAAAGGAATTAATTAGCTAAATAAATAAAAATAAAGGAAAACATTCCACAAAGCTTGAATCTACAATTTGATGTCGTTGATTGGAGAACTCCCTACTTTATCACTGAGCCACACCGATACGCTTGCTAGTAGTTTAGCAAATGCGCACCATTGAGGAGGTATCAGTAGCGTACTTGCCCAAATTTACATTGGCTTATTGCAGAAAAATCATGCGCTGTGAGACCTATTTTGAATTGTTTCCGTCTATAGTCTTGCAAGTCAATCGGTCCAATTCTAAAACTGAAGGAGCTTACGGTTGTGTTAAATATGTTGCTGGGCTTTAAATAACTGGCAAATCATGAAAGATGTTTCACCAAAATTGTTCATAAGTGTTTATAGAATATTTATATTTTAATTAAAACAGAACATTTTATCATATTTTAGCCACAGTGCCCCCTTAATCCTAGATATAAGCGGATTGCTTCCATGCTAATTCTTTGAAATAAATTAAGCAAAACGTTGACTGAGTAAGTTCTGATTAGTAACTCACAGAAAACCCACCGAATACCAGTAACGTAATTGATGATAAAATTCTTTGAGCATTTTACCTTATGGAGCACGTTATTTGCTTGATAGGCCACTTGGAAGAGAGAATTGGCCTTGGCCGTGTAAACATGACTTTGCGTGAGCGTAGAATGGGGTGAACGTCTGAAAACCTTGACCAAACAAACGTTGTGAAAGCATTGCTGCGTCAGAGGAGCAGGTTCTTAGCAGAAACATCTTAGAAAAATACATATCCAAGCTGTGAAAATGCTTATAATGAAATGTCACAAATTATGCACAATGATATTCAGCATCAAAAATTATAGAAAAATTGCTATACTTCTAATCATATTATACTAGAATGTGATAGCTATTTTCGGATAACGGCTTAACTATCTATTCCATTGCAGTGCGTTAGCGGTTACATGTAACGGCTACCAGTAACGATTAAATTGTTTGCTTTCGTGGTCACCACTTTCGGAGTTAATTACGTTATTGTTTACCAGAAACGATTATGCTACAACCATATTTCAAACAGAACGGGATGGCTCAGGCGATTTCGTCTCTGGCCCGCATTCGGAAAGTCCGGGTTCGATTGCCGTGACCGACGTACCTGACCGCTGGGTTCTTTTCGGGGAGCTTCCCGGGTTGCCAGGCGAATTCTGGGCATGTTAATTACATCCCTCCGTTTCATCCCATTATCATTTCACATCATCTCTCATTGGGTGGTCTCTTTCAGGGTAGAAGTGTCAGCGGGTGTCATGGCAGCACGAGTGAACCCCTTCCTGCTCCGGTAGGTCGGTTGCCGGTCTCCGAAACGGCAGCTGGAACCGCTTGTGAACCACTGTAGGGGGAGGTCTACCGGGGGAGGTTTTCATCTCTCTGGGACGGCCACCCTCCGTCTCCTCTCGCCTCATCCTTCCTCTTGGGGTTGCCCCACATGGAGGCATAGATACAGTAGATCAACACTGGTCAAAGAACCGAATCTCTGTCGTAGTAATCCTAACCCTAATCCTAACCACATTTCAATGTGAACAATACCGATACAGCATTTGTTATTTTGTTATTTATTCCATTTTATCCCGCCTTTAACTGCAATGGTCATATCGGCGGCCGTTCTCCTTTGGAACACATCGAAAGTGTTAACTCGTATACGTTGGGTTTTAATTATTAGAATACACACATATTCGTACTTTCATTCATACTTCCAGACTCTGAGTAAGATGGGGAATTATCTTGGTCGGAGAAAAATCCCCACCCCGAACGCCGCGAATCGAACCCGGGACCCCTAGCACGGCGGGCAGGTAGGTGCTCAACCGACTGAGCTACAGGGCCATCCAATTTGGTATTTTATGCAACTTAAAAACCGATTCTGTTTGACAGTACGTTGATAACTACGGTGGTTTAAAACCACAAAATGCTTTCACATTTGCTACATGTCTGCACATACAACCAATTTGTACAGGCAAACTAAGTTATATGGGGACCCAAATATACATAAGCGCCACGTGATGCAGATTACATTAAACAAATTTAACCATTTTTATAATATAAACATGGCTACAGTTAAACATACAGTATTGTTAGGTATTCTCATAGGACGTCAGCGAAAATACGGTAATGGCATCGGATGGGATGTTGCTGGAGAAGGGAAGCATAAAAACCTAAACATACGTTACTGTCTGACGTCACAGAATATCTAGACAGTCTCAGCTGGTTAAATATATTTAAGTAGCAAAGTACATAGTTATTATACGCATTTCTCGCAAGATTGTATATTAGATCCTCAAGTCACTTAAAATCTCTTTCATAGGAAGTCAATCTCAAAGTATTGGCTGCTCCTTTCAAATTGACTCTTGACGTAGTTCACCCTCGCCCTAAGTTAGATCTCTATTTTCATGCCAGTTTCGTTATCTTAGAAGTTGTAAAATTGCAATAGGTTTGTGTCGAAAGGGTTGCCAGTTTTTACGACGTAACAACGTCTGTATATCTGACTTGGCAGAAATATGGCACTCCGTGTTGATTTAAGAACCCACTTAATTTTCCGCAAAGATTGCTGGTACTAACCAGTTGGATGCTACTTATGTTTAAACTGTCCAGTTTTACTACTTTATATTAGCAGTTGCTTATGTTAATTCTTGAAAAGTATTTCAGAATTGCAGAGAACTTTTTTTTGTTTCTTATAACAATTATTTACTATTCCAAACGTTTAAAGAGCTTTATTCTATAATCTTTACTTCCTGTCACTTTGCAGCCAAAGCAATGTATGCTTCAGAAAACTCCAAAATATTCCGTAATCAAACTGAAGTTTCGCACTCCCTTTTACTACCCCTCCCAACAAATAACCTGTTGCTACTAACTGACGTACGGATTCATTACCATTTGTAGACAAAGAGATTGTCAGCGAGCTCTGACATATTCTGTCCAACATGCTGGATAACGGACCAAAATAAAATTAACCCTCAATATTTTCCGATTAGCGAGACTAATGCGTATATGCCTGATGATGTCATACGGACCAGATAACCGTTACCATAATAACCCATATTGTCTTCGTTACTTTGGTAACTGTTATTGGGTAGCTAGTTACTTGAAATCAAGTGCTTCTACTGCCCAAAGTTTGAACATTAGGCATAAAAGCTTTCATTTTAACCGACAAACTTTTTACTGTTGTTTTATACATTTTATATTATAATTTTAACAATTGGGTGATAATATAGTAAGTAGTGTTATTGCTTTACAGAACTTCTCCAGTATTTTCTAACAGAGAAGTTAACAGGCATTTTATTACCTTTGATGGTTATTTTTAAAATAATGAAATGTTGACTGAAGTATGAAATTTATAACTATTATTATTATTATTATTATTATTATTATTATTATTATTATTATTATTATTATTATTATTATTATTATTATTATTATTATTATTATTATTATTATTATTATTATTATTATTATTATTATTATTATTATTATTATTATTATTATTATTATTATTATTATTATTATTATTATTATTATTATTATTATTATTATTATTATTATTATTATTATTATTATTATTATTATTATTATTATTATTATTATTATTATTATTATTATTATTATTATTATTATTATTATTATTATTATTATTATTATTATTATTATTATTATTATTATTATTATTATTATTATTATTATTATTATTATTATTATTATTATTATCATTATCATTATTATTATTATTATCATTATCATCATTATCATTATCATTATCATCATTATCATTATCATTATCATCATTATCATTATCATTATCATTATCATTATCATTATCATCATTATCATTATCATTATCATTATCATTGTTATTGTTATTGTTATTGTTATTGTTATTGTTATTGTTATTATTATTATTATTATTATTATTATTATTATTATTATTATTATTATTATTATTATTATTATTATTATTATTATTATTATTATTATTATTATTATTATTATTATTATTATTATTATTATTATTATTATTATTATTATTATTATTATTATTATTATTATTATTATTATTATTATTATTATTATTATTATTAAAATGATTTTATTTTTATTGTGTCACATATTATAATTTGAAGCTGCATTGTTGTTTTCCTAGTACACGTAATTTTTTAGTTTGACACTAAAATTTTTGTCACTTCAAGCCATAAACTTCAAGTCCATTTCCGCAGCTGTTTTGTATAGGCACTTGAACTATCCAAAACCCCTTGCATACTACAAATTTTAATTTAAATGCTTTTTCTTAGAACATTTGCACGTCGTAACATTACTTTCCGTACACAAGTTGTTAAAGCTGCAAAGTTATTATCACCTATACAAAAATAATAACAATAGTTGCCTGGTACTACAATTAAATTAGTCGATTCGTCACAATAATTGTTCCTGTAAGTTCATAACAACGCTGTATGATAGACTGTCAAGAACCTTTTGTGTTTACATACAAAACGTTATTAATTCAAACAAAAAATATAAGGAAAATTATTCCACGTAACTACTTAAAATGTTCGGGTTTCATTTTATTTATCCTGTAAGTGTATTAATTGCTTTAAGTTAATATGAACAAACCTCAAAGTTTCAGTTTCCTCATATGTCTCGCCTGACCATCGTCATCGTCATCATCATCATCATCATCATCATCATCATCATCATCATCATCATCATCATCATCATCATCATCAACAACAACAACATTTTGTTACTCTTGCAGTAAGCTGAATGATGAGCTTATCCAAAATTTTTAGTGCTACATGGCTTAACATCAGTAGCACTTCTCTTTGCCCTCTTTTGCAGAACTAAAGAACGCGGGTACATGATTGATTGTCTCGCAAAAATGAAGAATATGAAAAATGAATAGGATGAAAGCATAGTAAAGAGATTGGAATTGATGCTAATGAGGCGCGGGTATACGAGGTCTAACACATTTTCTTGTTTGCTCTTTGGTTTGCCTGTCATCCAAGGAGCTTCTATTTTCTTACCACTGTGTCGCCGTAAATTCCGACCACTTACGCGGTGTTGGAGAAGAAATGTAGAACAGTGCTACCGTGTGTCACAAATTGTCATGCCTGAGTTAGGCATTAATGTCTAAAAGGCCTTTTAAAGGTCTAAGTGTAAAAATACCACCATTTATATTCTTAAAACCGACACAGAACAGGTAGTCGAGTTCGTTGAATCATTGACCCGTTTCCTTTTTAAATTGCCTTTGTCAATTAATATTTCATTTCACGTATCACTAATATCACACTTACGGTGTATTAAGCAGTATAAACGAGCATTCGATGCCGATAAGGAATCTTCCCAAGCTATAAATATTAAAAAAAAAATTATCTAAATAGTTGAGTGGTCTTCGAGATTACCGAAACTTTGCAAAAGATGGACACCCTGACACAAACACACTTTATTTCGTTATAATATTAGCAGATATAAAGGATAAAGGTGTATGTAAAATCATCTGAAGGCAGCTTGAAGCAGTTTATTTACAAATTACTGCCTCGCTGCTTGTTTACTTAGTAAATAGGATAATATATCCAGTGGTGGATGTGAAGACTGAGTATTTACATATTTTGTCTGTATGTCCACAGTGGTAGAACCAGCGATAAATGAAATGCACACAAACAGTCTTAAATTCAACAAGAATGAGATTGCCATGTTGAGATCTACTGATTAACCAAGGGATTATTTTCACAACGAACCTTTACAAATGTGATTCTGGAGTTAGTCAAAGGACTTAACTATCTAATGGTTGTACAGTTTTCTTTTCCAAAACATTATAAAACGTTAAATTGCAAGCGTATAAACGCTACAAAATAGTAATATAGAAATCCAAATGCTACATTTATTTTTATTTAAATTGCTTTTGAATACACAAGCAAGCCGTTGGCTTTACTGAGAACAATATCATATCATTAGAGCGTTGTGGCAGGGAAAGTAGATCGAATGTGCTCTGTGTGCTACCTCCGAGATGAAAGGAATTCCTTCTGCAGAAAGAAGTGGGGGGAAGGAAGAAGAGGAAGTAGTACTCACAAGGTTAACCACTAACGGAGAAAACTTTTTTAATACATCCCTAATCATAGAGTTAAGGCTGCAGTAACACCGGTGAGACAACTGCCCGCATTGTTTGTGCTGTCAATGCTGTAGCCTTCTAGAACCACCTTTATACATTTTTATCGCATACATAGCAGCTAGTGAAGATATTGCATTCCATCCAAAAATTTAATATCAAGGTTTTACTGGAAATACACGTTTTAAATACCCTATATAGAAATTTAAAACAATTAGAAAAAGGTCCAGGCCAGTGAATACGTGTCTGTAAACAACATAACTTTAATCAAAAAGTAGGGGTAGCTAAATTGAGTCCATAATTAGTTATTTACGATTCCATAAGCGGTAAATTGAGTCTGCTATGTTTTCCCCTGCTATTTGGCTGATTTTACGGCTACTACAAATTGCACAAGTAATAGCTGTGAATTTTTTCATGCCAAATTAAATGGCTTGTTTCTTTACACCCAAACATTTACAACTTCGTGGGCGTTTTGACCAGCATTCAATCAGATAGGTATGTTCAGATACAGTAAAAAATAAAAACAGAGCATTTGAAAAAGGAACATTTTTGAGGGAGCACATTGTAAAGTTTACTAATAAGGACATACCGAGATTTGACTATATGAAATGTGTTTTTTCTTAAACTTCTACCTGTGTAACAAAACTATTGCAAGTTGCTCGTACGGACGATTTTAACATGACAGAATTTTTAGCCAAGCCAATCTGCTAAATGGTTGCGCAGTCCTAAGTCTGCACAAAGTGAGAGGGGAAATTTTGTCACAATTACGAGTCGAGTGACTCAATTTATCTAACTTGGAAGTTTAGAAGGTACTCAATTTAGCTTTTAATATTCAAAAGGGGCTCAATTTACCGAACCCACAAAAAACGATTCAATACTGAACTTGGTATCTTTGTTCAGCAACTTACGAGGATGCAACACGAAGATTTTCAAGAAAATCTCCACCCTAAACTGCCCTTTGCATGGAGAAAGCTTCGAAAAGTTTGATTCTGTAAATAGCGGTACAGAACTTGATTAAAATACCACTTGCTTAAATTATTTAAATGACAAAATGCGGATCTTGAACTTTCTCTGGATGTTCCCTGAAGTCCACTTTTTTCTGAAATCGTAAGAGAGACAAATTCTTATCGTAAAAAGACGGGTTTCTTTAAAGAAGATGTTTCATGGAAAATAACTTTTCGTGGAAGTAACTATTTTTGAGTTATTACTAGTTATGATATGAATTTTCTAATACATATACTTTTCTCAAATAGGAAGTCGCAATTTCCTAGCCATACAAAGTGAATGGAATGTAAAAGCTGTCACATAGCGAGAATCTTTTAAATAATTGGAGTATCGCTTGGGTCTAATGTATTGTAATTTCCAATTTAACCTACAAGGAAATACGTAACAAAATAACTCCTAAAACGTTTATGTCCATTAGCATGCAATAGAGAGAACAATAAGAATAATTAACAATAATTGGTACGGGAATGAGTAGAGAAAGTCATGTAAGTATATACATGGCACATTTTTAGAGACTACTTGGTAGTTTGAGTCATGAGTATTCCGTTTTTGATAAAAAAAATCCCTTATGGAACACTTTCTTGCCGTTCTCTATGTAATTCTACTCAGAGTTTTCATAAATATCACCATATCATTCGTACGGATTTCAACAGATGACAAACATAATGTATGGTACATATTTCGGCGTTTTATCACACAATACTACCAATGAAATATAATTTTAAAACAGAATGCTTAATCTAAAGATGTTGGGGTGAAGATGTGTGAAGGATTTATTAAACAAAGGATCATTTTACTCTGCAAATATAAAATTATTCGCAATAAAATTAAAACATCTCAATAAAAATGTAAAGTCAGTATTACGCGTGTGCTTGTGAGACGTCAAAAATAATTAATATAATTTAAAACGAATTTGAAACGTCTATCAACAGTATTTTAAAAATAATTAAAAGAATAAAATGAGTAAATACAGTTTCAAATTTAGAATTGTGGGAATCAAATATAAATAAGAAATTATAAAATAAAAAAGGGGTTTGGCTAGGGTATACACTGAGAGTAGGATATAACTCAAGTTTTGGGAAGTATTGCTTGGGATAAGAATCCGTACGGAAGCACACGGAACAGAATGGTTGTTAGAAATTGCTGTAGAAGGAGGAGCATGGAATGAAGAGATTGTGATGATTACAGACTACTGTATTTATCACAATAACTGTGAAACTAGTTAATATTTGAACATTAACTTGCTATATTAGTAGCAAAAGTCTCATAAGCAGTGTAAATTAATTTATTTACACAACTGAAGAATTAGAGACAAAGGGAAACAGAGAGAAATTAATGGGGACTTTGTTTTCTCAGTGTGGTCTCTTGTATCATCAATAGATTTTGGTAATACATCGATCCCTAATTGGAGATTGCAGTTTTAACAACATTTACAAACATTTTAAAATTAATTTCTTCAGCTCCTGAGCGTTCCTCAAATTCGATTTCATTTATGTACACTCGGGACACTTTGGTGTCGTAGAACAAAGTCTCGAGTTATTAAATATTTGAAAATACACAATGTTGCTTTCTCTTCCTCTTAAGTGTATAAGGTAGAAGTAATTTGAACGATTTTTTTGTGGTTTGCTTCGGTCGCTAGGCGAATGTTGGGTTGCATACTTTGATGCACGAATTTGCCAATCATTCCCCTTTTCCTAAATTTAATTTGCTTCTTCATCACCATAACAGGCATCGGACTAATTACCAATCCTAGATAGTCAAAATCTAAGTCTTGCTTGCCGCTCGATAGTACTCAACCCAAGACATTGCCTTGTAAGTCCCATAAGAGGAAGGTAATCCGTTGAATAAGAATTATTTGCGATAACTACATGACAGTGAATAAGCAATGGAATCTTCTTCATTCTCATTGGCTATTATACAACGATCATAAGAGAAATAAAGAAGCTTACTAAAGAAAGAAAAACAATCTAAAGGCCGTTACAATGAATAACTTGTGTGTAGATCTATGTGGTGGTTTCCTTTCCAAAATATACGTTGTTACATTTTTAAATGTAACAATGTAGTTACGATGGCGTATCAATGTTTGAAAATATGACATTAATTTTTTTCCCTGAAAGTTCAATAGTAATGAAAACAGACTTGATTTGCTTTTGCATAGTTCATCTAGCGCTGCAAATAAACGGAAAACAGTCTGGAAAATAATGAGAATAGAGGGAATGACAAAAAAGTAGGAGAAATCATGTGAAAAATATGTAGTATAGAGTGAATAAGGTCAGTGCAGTCCCATCAGAGCTTCGCTACATATTTATGTATCTTGGTACGTCAATCGGAAACACTTTTTAATTTATACAACCGTTAAAAGTACTCGCATTGTTATGTTCCAAGTAGGTACCTCTCTCTCTCTCTCTCTCTCTCTCTCTCTCTCTCTCTCTCTCTCTCTCTCTCTCTCTCTCTCTCTCTCTGTGTCCATGACAACTCATCATGGAAAAGCCCGCTTCGCACACTTAGGTCTATTGCGACTTCTACCCTTCTAGAGGAAGGCATGAAGTAAATGAACCACAGGAGGCTGCAGATCACAGAGATGCGCGGGACCCGTAACAATTCCAGGCAGCTGGAGCTGCCTAGAGAGGGCAATTAACCCATCCGTGAACCAATCAGCACTCTAGTGTCCGTAGGCAGCACTCTTTCCTTCGAGCAAGCATCCATTCCATTTTCCTACCACTGCCATACACCAAGAAATCTAGAGGTGTATCTGACATATGAGACGAAACCTAGAGATATACCTGACATAAGTAGATGTTCAAGAAAATCGAAGCTGTGACATTCCGAATGTGAGTCTCACGCGTTATAACGGAGCCATCTTATTTGGTTTCATTCATATAAAAAGTAATTATACTATTCACATTATATTACTCGCTATACATATTTTGCTAGAAATGATCTCAAGTAAAGCAATACTGGTTTGTGTGCATTCTTAAAAGAAACTGTTGGCATATTGTAAGTTAGCGGTTGTTACTAATAAACCTATAAGAAAAAACATAAGAATCGCGAAAGAGCTTTATAGATGCCATGTAACATTTCAACTGGGGAAAGCTTACATAAATGTAAAATCAAATGTATGGAAAACAACTAAGGCTACAAACCTTTCTGAGACACCTTCTTAAATAACATACATTACATTGTTCGTGCAGTAACCTTTTATCTCTCTTCTATAATTATCAGTTTATACATAGCTATACGACATTAAATGAGAACAAGGATTACTTCACAGACTATTCATAGAATAATAGTATATATAACCCATTATTTATTTTTTAGAAAATGACTTTTAGGGAATTTTTTCCTACGTAAATGGTAGTTTGACGATCAAAACCTTCACCTGGCATGTTTAAGAAATTTCGGACTGAAATATAAGGAGTGTAACTTCGATTTTGTTTTATGGTGTTCCCAACAAGGAAGAATCATTCTCTAAAAGTGCACTTTGTGGATCCTATGGTGATTAAAGCACGTAATTACCGTGAAATCTCGGTATCCTCTTTTGGTTTTAGTATAATACTTCCCTACCTATTATAGGTAGTTGGTAGAGGAGGCAATAGTAATCTATTTTATAAAGCTGATGCAAAAGCTTCAAATTTTATTCATTATTTGTAGTGAAGTTGGACCGTAGTATATGATACTCATGCACATTGCATTTTAATTTACTCTTCCTTTGCTTATTACGCTTCTAGTATGGTGGACGTCCAGCTCCCAGGACCTAAAAAACAAAGCCAGGAGTGGTTATTTGTCGAGAAGTAGAGGTACTTTGAATCAGAAGGAATATCCAGGATGGTTCATCAGTCCGAAGCCTGATATGAGAGTGAAGCAGTAGATGAATTGAAACTATGGAAAAATGGATGAAAGGTGATTCTGGAACGGGAAACATGGAGGAAATCTGCCAGAAGCCACTTTGTCCACCATAAATACCACAGAAGAGCCCCTGGGATTGAACCTGGGCAGCCTTGCTGAGAGGCGAGCCCTCATTAATTTACTCAAGCTGCAAAATTACTTTTTGTATAACTTATGAGGGTCGGGTGGCAAGTCCCGGGCCTCACATATAGATGGCGCCACTGGCTCAGTTTGACGGATAGTATCATATGGTTTAGCTTTAAGCTAGCTTGTATCCATAGTTATAGGTCAATAGCTTGTTTAGTTTTTGAATGAAAGCAATTTTTCAACAAGACAAGTTTAGAGGTTTCACGAAGATGAAGGATTTTGAAAAAACACGCACTGATTAAATACTTCCATTTGAAAGGCTTAACACCTATAGAAATCAAGGGGAAAATGGACAGTACATTGATCTACTCTGCCCCTTCATATACAATGATTAAAAGGTGGGTTGCAGAGTTTAAAATAGGACGTACGAGCACTAGTGATGAGTCTCGCTCTGGACGCTCTGTAGAAGTCACAACTCCAGAGATCATGGAAAAAAATTCATCGTTTAGTACTGGAAGACCGCAGATTAAAGATGTTTAGGATAGCAGAGGCTGTAAACATATCAAAATAATGCGCAGATAATATTTTAAATAATGTTTTGGGCTTTCAAAACATCTGTGCAGGATAGGTACCGTTTGTTGATACCTGATCAGAAGTTGCAAAGAAACACTCTTTCTGTTAAGAATTTGGAGTTCGACCAAAGAAATCCCATTGAATATTTGAGACGGATTATTATCATGGATGAAACTTGGATATATCACTACACTCCAGAAAGTAAATGACAGTCAGAACAGTGGATTGCACCAGGTGAACCAAATCCAAATAAGTCAAAGTCAATTTTGTTAGCTAAAAAGGTTATGGCAAATGTTTTCTGGGATGCACAGGGTATTATTTGTATTGATTACTCGGAAAAAGGTAAAAGTAGCAGTGGTGATTACTACGCAAGCTTATTGAAATGTTTCAGTGATGAGGTGGAAATAAAAAGACCTCATTTGGCAAAGAAAAGAATCTTGTTTCTTCACGACAATGCCCCGCCCTATCTTTCAGTCACTACAATAGAAAATGTGCGAATTAAAGTTAGAATTGCTTGAGCAATTCAGCAATTCAGCACCCAGTGGCTGCCACCTGATCCTAAACCTCAAAAGGTTTCTTGGAGGACGAACATTTTACAGCAAAGAGGAGGTCATTGATGCGGTAAACAGCTGTTTTGAGGACCATGATAAATATCAATAAAAGATGGTTTAATTAAATTAGAACACCGATATGACAAGTGTATTAGCCTTTCTGGAGATTATGTTGGGAAATACAGACAAAAAGTTTAAATGATTTTTTCCTTATTTTTGTGAGGCTCGGGATTTATCAGGTTGGCACGTTTCTGCGTATATAACTTCAATTACTTTGTAAGTTATATTTAAACCCAATTTTATCTTCAGACAAATACTTGTTATAAAATCTTAACAAGAGTGAAATAAAGTTCATTTTGGGCTACCTTTTAGGGCCAGTGGTTAGTATATTAGCTCCCATAATCTTAGGTCCCAGATATAATTTTCGTCTAGAGTATGGTATTTTTCTATAACCAGGATTGGTCTCAGCCTCACTAGTCTGGAAGTGCAGGTGTGTGTGAATTTAATGCTTATAATAAAAACCAAACCAAAAAATTCAAAGTTAACGAGTAAACATCATCGTCAATGAGCAATTGCTCCAAAGGCAAGGCCATTGGTATGACCTTAGATGTTTAAGGTGGCATATAGAAGGAGCATATAAAGAAAGAAATATTAGTTATTTATTATTAAGATTATTTTTAAGTATATTTGTCAACCGTAAAGTGGCTCTAGGCTACAGGCACTAATTCTTAATCACATCCAGTTTTGCCTTCTGTAATCGGCGAATGGCTCAACAGAAACGTGAGTGTCTTTGTTGTAATATTTCAAATTCAGCTGCAATTGATATCCAACTGTGTTTAAGAGGAAGCAGTAGCAGTACTGGCTTTCTGTGTCCATGGTTTTGGATCCTATCCCGACGCAGGCATTATCGTTTTTGTGTCCTTAAATACGAAGACACAGATTTAGTAGCGCGAAAAATAAATCTTGTATGGCCAGATTACGGCACAGCACCAAAGCTAAAACGATGATTGCAATTACTAAACGTTGTTATGTAAATTTACGTACCTTTGATCTATTTTACCATGAATCTATGCACATACAAATATTGTTATTGAACATGATAAATAAGATCCTCTACCAAATGCTTATTTGTTTTCGTTTATATATTTATTTAAGATTAGCCTTAACAGGAAATTCAGATCCTAATAACTTCATATACGGGGTGAGTAAAAAGTAGGGGACAGTGCTTGTAACTTTGTTGTTATAGTTTTTTGAAGTGGTGCTTTTTGAAAAGTTTTAACATACCAACATGTTTTCATATTACTATGATTATGAATAGGGCGTGACTTTGTTTAATGGCAACATTTTTTCCTTAAATTTTTTGGTCCTCAGGTCTTGGAACGTACAGGTAACTGCTTTGTTGAACTGCAATTTAAATTTATTAAGACGTATTACAGCACATGAAATTTAAGCCAAGCCCGCCTCGGTAGCGTGGTGGTAGAGTGTCTGCCTTACGTTCAAGAGGTCCCGAGTTCGAATCTCGGTCACGGTGAGTTACCTGGATAAGGTTTTCCACGGGGTTTTCCCTCGTCCTTAAAAACGAATGTCGGGTAACTCTAAACTCTAAGGACCCCGGGCTCATTTGAGCATCATTTCGCCCATTCCATTCATCGTCCGATATAACTTAACGTTGGAGGACGTAAAGTTACAAAAAAAAAGTTAAACCAAGAAAAGAAATTCCTAAAAAATAGTGGTGCTGTGCTATAACACATGATCAATTCACTTCAAAAAGTGATCAAGATGGCTTCCATTTATTGCCAAAAATGTCAAAGTATGTCTTTGAAATAATTAATGTTTTCAGCAATACTTTTCGCCTTATCAGCTGAATTTCTTGCCCAATTCTTCGCTTTAACTCTTCAAGATCTGTTGGTCGGGCCTTCTAAACCTCCACTTTGAATATCCCTTCAAGAAAATGGCTAAGGGTTTCAGTTCAGGAAATATTGGTAGCCATTCAATATCCCCACTTCTGTCAATACATCTTTCTGGAAATTCATTATTTAGGTAATTTACCACCTGCCTTCCATAATGTGCACGGGAACCACCTTGCTGGAATAAGATATCTTGAATTGCTCATCCTTCTCCAGTAGTACAATTAGTAATTATTTCATTTTGTAGAAGTCGTAAATATACTTCAGAATTTAAGTTTCCGTCAATCTAAAATGAACCATATCCGATCTTCAATAGTATTTCAATTCGTTATCTTTCTGTAAGTTGTGCCACGACTACTTTCAGCAAGATTTTGCAACGATTTATCTTAGCTTAGCTTTCGTCTGTGTTTGTTTAATCCAAAGCCACATATTGAAATAGCCTACTGTATTGTTTTATTCAAAAGCTACTCAATTTGAAGTAATGGTGCATTTTCCTGTGCTCAGTACACATGTAGTAAGGTCCTAGTAAATTTAAATATGCTGTTTGAAAGGGCATTTGTTTGTACGCTCTGAGACTTGAGGATTGCCGTAGGGCAGGAAAAAGAAATGTTGCCATTTAAAAAACAATACTTCACGCCCTATACTTTTAATCATAGTAATGTGAGAGCTTGTTGATATCTTACAGCTTTCCTAAAACCTATCACTTCATAGAGCTGCAACAGCGGGATTACAGGCATTGTTCCATAACTTTTACTCACCCACAATATAAAACTTCCTTATTTATGATAAAACACTTTTAATAACAAATTATTATTATTTGAAAATCTTGGGTCACTAAATTGCATAATATGGCTTTTCATATAATGCATGTGCAAAGTAATAGTGGAACTATATGCAATAGTGAGAAATTACGAGTGTATTTTACAGTTACACCCCATTCCCCTCTTAAGACACATGGGAGCGCACGAAAACATTTGGAGCATATGTAGAAAACCATTCAGAATTTTTCCACCTCAATGTTGCAAAAATATGAAATTCACAAAATTATAATCACAAGTAGAATTAAATTGAAAGATGCCTATGGCACAGACATATATATATATATATTAAACATGTTTCAAGTTACGAAGGACAGATTCACTTTTAACAACTGGTACTGACTGGTATTACGAGTGTTAAGTAAGACATGTTTAATAATAACTAATTACTTGTCGTTGAAAGCCACTAGGAAGAGGAAATATAAATAAATAAACAAACAAACAAACAGATAAATAAATAATTAAATAAATAAATAAACGAACAAATAAGTATATTAGTTAATTGATGGAAATTAATCATTTCTTCACACTAGCCATATACAGGCTAAGATCTTTGATAGATAGAGTCAACATGAAAAATTCAATGCCATGGCCGGGATTTGAACGACGGATCTTCTGGTTACCATCCAGTCGCTCTAACCCATTGAGCTACCATGGCCAACGTGCCGCCCTGACACTAAACTCTCCATCCGACTCATCTATTTCCCCGGTAGACCAGTATTAACTAAATTAACACAATGAACTAAAATAATGATGAATAGTGATTAAATGATGAAGCCTGGGACTCGAGTACTCGATAGTAAGTCGCCACAAACGGTATATCTCGAATGCAAGAGCCCCTGGTGATCTACCGGGGAAATATATGAGTCAAATGGAGAATCTAGTGTCAGGACGGCACGTTGGCCATGGTAGCTCAATGGGTTACAGTGACTGGACGGAAATCAGAAGATCCGTGTTTCAAATCCCAGCCATGGCATTGAATTTTTCATGTTGACTCTATTTATCAAATAAGTATCTTAGCTTAGTGATAGCTGATGCTTGAAACACGAATTCCTAAGCTGTTTTTGAGACAAATAAGACTATAGCGGAGGTATTTGTTGTCCTTTATATAACCAGTACTCATATTACTGTACTTTATCAGAATATGGCTGTTGTCATACTAAATGATTACTATATAGTTATTAAAAATATCTTCCGTAATATATTAAAACTAAATTTGGTTAGAAAATGTATTATGCGTATCGGATGTTTGCTTTGTTGTAACTGAAATGTTTATTGGAAGCATGACCAATGTAAAATTCCAAACCTATCAAAATAGGCATTATTTGAGAATGTGGTGTAGAAGTAAAATGTACCGGTATCGTCGTAATAAATAGATCTGAAATAATTAACTGTTTGCAAAAACTAATGTAAAGGAGCGTTGCAACAAAGGAACCAGTGTTCTAAAGTTAGGATATTTCTACATAACTGTGTTGGAAGTTTGTTGTTCTTTCTTAAGCGGTAAAGTATACATTTATATACAGGAATGGTTGCATATATTTTTCCACTAAATTTATATTCGCTATATTTTGTACTAAAATCCCTTCATTATTATTCCTATCTATTAACAAGTAAGTACCATGTTTTAATTGCTACACGTCTGTAAACAGAACAAAAACCTAAAATGTCGCATTGGGTTGTATTTCACACAAGTATATATATAATGATTTTCTATGGGGCAAAACAAATTTTGAAGCGACTTTTCGGTGTGTGGTTAAATAACCAGAACAATGGAAAATACATGTGATCTGTTTATTTGTCGACGCAATAGCTATCATAGCAGCCAGTAATTTATTTATGTTGGCACAATTAAAGTATCACCAAAGTCAAAATTGTTTGAAAAATCGTATGAGTATTTCATTACATATGTGTTATACATAATTTAAATTTGACTACTCTGGAATAACGTGTTCCTCAGACAAATGAGATATATTAATGCTCATGAGATTTTGCTATTATGCTGTAGAATTTAGTATATTCATGCAACAAATCACTTAACTTAATTTGGCACTGTTGGTTTAGAGTCAAAACGACTCGGATTGGAAAAATAATTATGCGTCCGTTCAGTGTATGTATCTCATCACTATGGCGTTACTGAAGAAACAGTGAAGCAATGTTATAGTTTCCTTTGTGTGTTTTCTGGGGGAAGAAACAACTTGTGGAAATGTTCTATTTCTATTTATGAGCATAACTTTGGTCCATAATGAGGGTGAAACTGCTATTAACACCTTTGCACTAACTTGCGAGAGAGAAAAGAAGTAACGATACCTCGTGGTGGCCATGTCCGCGGCAACCGTCGATCTACTCGGTTCCAGATGAAGGTCCGCTCGGGTGGTCTGCTGCTCACATGCTGAAGTGCGCCAGGCCTTGTTAGTGCTCCCACTTTTCTCTAAACTAGGAGTGTTCCGCGACTGTTGCTGGATACTGCTATATTGACGCTGTTGGGACTGTAGGACCGGTTCTTCGCTCGCCCACTTGCGGGGCCCCTCGCCCCGGCCCAACGGCTGATGACCTCTGCCTCCAACGGAGACGCCTACACCACTACTGCCACCGCTAGTGCCATCCTTTTGTGATGAAGCCTGCTAAAAAAAATAAAGGTAATATTAGCTTTCGGAAGTACTTCAGCAACTTGTATCTACACACTTGAGCAAAGATGGTCACTCGATAAGGAAGAGTGGCTGAAACCAGAGGACAGCAATTTGGAAAGTTCTTTAACACCATTAGGACCGCACCCTTCTATTTTAAACAGTAATACAATTTCTTTTAGATTCCTTGCTTTAAAATTCTTTTATGAAGTTCATATTTTAAATTAGACATTTGGAAAAGAGTTATGAACAAACGAGCATGAGATATGGCACACTGCAATATTTGCAGAAACGCTCAGAAGGCTATAGCTGGGCTGCTTGCAAAGACAAATATTGGGCAAAATGAAGAAAAAAGCGACAAAAGTAAAATTAATTTCTAGCAGAAGTATATTAATTACTATTGCTAGCAGTATTAATAGTTGTAGCAATCTTAATATGCCCATATAAAGTCGGTGTATGCCCATGTGCGTGTGTATGTGTTCTTTACACAGTTTAATTGATTTCGACCAAACTTAGTACAGATAACCTTTGACACAAAGCAAATATTACTGTCTTGCTTCAAACTTTTACTCCATATCATATAAATAATTATTACATTTTATGTAATGTATTAAACCTTTGCAAAAATAATTGTAGGAATTCAAAAATTACTAACATAAAAATAACTTTCTATATTAACTTCCTACAGCTTCACACACACAAAAGAAAGAAAATAAATAAAAAACTAACAATAAAGAAAAATAAAATAAAATAAAGAAAGAATCAGAGAGTTTACGTGATATTAGTTGATTTCCTCTTTATCATCTATCATGGAACAATAAAACAGTTAAATTTGTTCTTTCTTTGTTTTGACTTTGTTGTGTTTTTCTTAGTAGCTTTATGTACTATGTATGTTACTGAGACGAATGAAGTTATAATGGCATTACTGTTGTTATTTCTTCCTAATAAGATTTTCTCTATAAATAGCGACGAGGTAGCTCGAGTATACGTGCATACAGTACGTACATACACACATATACATATATACGTACATACTTAGATACATACATAAATTTGTCTTTATATCTACAGTTCTGATAGTTTTAATTAACTATCTAGGTGTCCTATGTAATAATTTTAAATGCCTCCAAGGAAACATAAGATTACTGGACAAGTGCAATGATGCTAAATGCTCTAAAGGTAAACCGTCAAACCACGCGCAGTGTTGGGTATTTCAGCTAGTAGTAGATACAGCAATAAAAGTACTACTGCTACTACTACTGCTGCTGCTGCTGCTACTGCTGCTGCTGCTGCTGCTACTACTACTACTACTACTACTACTACTACTACTACTACTACTACTACTACTACTACTACTACTACTACTACTACTACCCAAAAGGCACAGTGGACCAAGTTGCTGATTCCTGAGATCGTACCCTGGCTGTATCGAAAGCATGGAGGAGTTGGAAATTACGTCACCCAATTCCTGACCGGCCATGGCCGTTTAAAATCTTACTTGGACCGTATAGGGCTCAGTGACACCGACCTTTGCTCGTACTGTGTACAAACGGACACTGCGGAGCATACGATTTTAGATTGCCCTCAATGGCTTGACATCCATCATCGCTGTTACGCCAAACTTGGTCCGGTTGTTATTTTGAACAGTATTCTTTCACTTATGCTGGAGTCCAGGGGGAACTGGCATGTTATATCTGCAATGATTACTAAAATCCGCAAGGTGAAGGAGCAGGACGAACGCTGAGAGTAAACCGGCCGCTGCTTACACTTCTACAACAGCGTCACCTTCCACTTTTCAGGACCTTAGGTGCTATATACCTTCCATTGGTCGACCGTCTCTCACCTTTCTTCTAGAAGTAATACCTATTGGTGGTTCCAGGAAGAAGTCTCTTGTGGCTCGCAGGGAAAAAAACTACTGCTACTACTACTACTACTACTACTACTACTACTACTACTACTACTACTACTACTACTACTACTACTGCTACTACTATACTACTACTACTACTACTACTACTACTACTACTACTACTACTACTACTACTACTACTACTACTACTACTCAGTAGCAGTAACAGCGCAGTAAGTAGTACTAGAAGTAATGGTGATGGTAGTAATTGTTTTGATTTTCGTTTTACTCAAAGTGTTCATTGATTATGCACTTGCAAGTCAGTGAATATTGCATTACACATAACTGGATTTGAGCTTAAGACACTCAGTCTCAGGATGTTTCCAGAACTTTACAAAAAGCAGCACAATATGTTCTACAACATTCGTATATGTTGTACGTGCCTCTCTGAAGATCTCTTAGATTTGTAAATAAAGAATTGTCACACTGTTGTGCTTGAGAGGGTAACTCCCAGCACTTCATATATAATTTGAAAAGATGGAGCCAGACTGAAAAATTCAATTCCATGAACAGAATTTGAGCCACGGATCTGCCGATTTCCATCCGGTCGCTCTTAACCATTGAGCTACCATGGTCAGCGTGCCGTCATGACATTAAATTTTCCAATTGACTCGTATGTTTTCCGATAAACCACTAGGGACTCTCATATGTAATGAGATCGCACCTTTTGTGGCGGCTTACTAATTCTGTAAGTACTTAAGTTCCAGGCTTTATAGTTACCACTATTAGGTTATTTATTGGAAATTTAATCAGTCTTCCAACTTCATATATAAGTTAGCAAAATAGTTAGCTGCAACATATAATAGGCCGCAACGTTATACTACTTAGGAGATAGTTATACTACCTAGGAGAGTCAGACATACTTACAGAATGAAAACTTAGAAATAGGATCAGGGATAGATATACATACTGTTATTATCATTGGCGAGGTGTGACTTTCAAAGCGAGGGAAGCTCCAAGCAATAAATTTCATTAAAATAAGGGAGACTAATGACTCAAAGAACTAAAGCTACTCTTTAGTACTCTGACTATTGTACAGTTGCAATTAGGCATTACAAGACTGATCACACTACAAGCAAAGGTTCCTACTCCCCCCCCCTCGCCACCGGACTCAGACGTTCCAATTTTTCCTAGAGCTGGCCCACACCGCGTGAATGGTTAATCTAATACGGAGAAAGTATGTAATTCACACACGTCTGCTAATAATTTAAAACTTCACAAAATTTGCTGTTTGTCACCACTATATACCAGTTTACGTAAATTACTGCTGCTAATGCTATTGAAATATACTTAGAAGCGCCACATAAAACAAAAAAGTAAAATTTTCACACACACTATGGTGGCTTCAGGTAACAAAATCTGTCAAAATCTTCCCAGCTACCGAAGAGTTGCGATTGCTTCCGGAAACCTACGAAGCATGGTATTCAAGGTTACGAATGCGTGAATACACAAATTATCAATATTGAACGAGCTCGCGGAACCGGTCACTCGAGCTTGAGCAGCTGTCGAATTGTCCACAGCACTGAGGATGTTCGCGAATAAATTCTGAAAATGCATCCAGAGCAAGGAAAATATTGTTTGGCATGAGCTTTTTGTTTTTCTTATTTTCCCCCTGAAATTCTTGAGGAAGCGGCTGGCACTGCGTATCATCACATCTGTGAAACATGTTTAGCTAACACTGAATGTGTATTCATAAAAACTGTAACAATGTTGCATGAAGGAAAAATAAGATATAGGTATTTGAATATGTATGTTAATTTTACTCTAATTCATAATTTTTATAAATGTTTCTATTTTATGACACTAACGCCAAAGTTGCCACTTTCGCTTTTCATTTCACAGAAAATTGTAACTTAAGTTCATAGCAAATATATTCCACAGTGAAGATGTACATACTTCTAAAGAATGCATAGAGTTAGTACGAAATAATTTTTCTTTATATTTCCTATTAAAGGGTATATATTATACAATGGAATGATAAACCTCGCTCATAATGACCTATATAGCTGTATTTGGCTAACAATCCCATACAGGAAAACATAAAGTGAAGGAAACATAGGAGACTACAAGCCTTAGGCAGCAAGCCATAAAGACACGTAAGTCCCTAACAATTCTTGCCTCGAAGACCCGTCCCACTGCTAGAGCGGCCTAGAGAAGGCAATGAACTACTCGTCTACCAAGTTGGCTCTCTGTTGTCCATAGGAAATACTCTTTCTTCTTAGCAAGCATCCGCGACGTTTGTTCGGCACAGCCATACGCCACGAAATCAAAAGCACATCTAAAAGATGAGAAGGAAACGAAATAAAAGGGAAACAATGAAAAAGAGGTGTGGTAGATTAGAAACCATACCAGAAATCGCCTACAGTCCAAGGAAAACCATTAAAAGCCCAAGGTCAGGTGGACGGTTGTCAGTAAACGAGTTTGAGACTTCAGACTTGAGACTTCAGACTACAGATGTTAAATTAATGGACACTAAGCTTTTAAGTCTGATCTGTTCTTAATAATCAAGGATTTGTTTATACATTTTCTGGGCACTTCATGTGTTTGAGGCTGTACTGTTTCCAAGCTAATTGAAAATAAGCAAATAAAAATAATATATCCAGAATCATAACTGGTTTATCGCACCTTTAGGAAACAAATGAAAACCACCATCAGGGTATTCTTTAATTAAGGCCTAACATATTTTAATGTATAACCCACGATTTTTAACTTTGCTCAAGCCGATCTTAATTGAAACGGTACAAAAGAAACTGTGACCATGTAAAATATGATAATTGCAATTTGTGGAGCAGAATTAGCTAATATCATATTAAGCCCACACTTCTTTATCCTAAAACTGTAATATTTTAGAAAAAAAGTTATAGCTTTCTTATAATACATATTATTTGAAAATAAAAGTATCTGTGGAGACACATTTGACACTTATGGGTAAGCTCAGCTTCCCTTGGTATTGTAGTATATATATTGTATTACACTCATATAATTTACAACATTTTTATTTTGTTACTATGGGATCTTTGTTTAATGTTTCCTGTGATTGAAAAAAGAAAGTCGCATTTCTTAGTGAAAAAATAACATTGTTCATTTAAGGATACCTATGACTGAAAATTGGAAATCCTGAATTAAAAACACCAGAATTTTAAGATTTTTACCACAGCTGTAATTTAGTGCAAATACGTATTATACAATCCAAATTTTATCAATTTCACTTTGATAGTTCGGACAATATTAACAAATTTATTTATTTCTGGTTACGTCACCGAAAAAGTCCCTTGCGACAAATTAACTTAAAATTGATCTAATATTTTAACAACAGGTTCCCGATATATCCATTTTTTGAATTTGTCCTTGGTTTCTCTGTGTCTCAATAAATTTAAACTCCAGAAATTTTTAAATATTTTTTGCCCAAAAAGTTCAAAATTTTGAGTTTTGAAGTAAAGAAATTGTGCTTAAGTGCATCTCACAATAAAACTCAGGGCGATTTCTATTCACTGTGTCTCTGTCAACGTATGTAGAAAGTTTCATTAGTCGAACACCAAAACTGCGACTGTAACTGCAAGGAGCATTTTAGATTATGAAAAATGCTGAAATTTTCGATAGCGAGAAAAAAAGGATAAAGATTTGGAATCCATATCTAACACTAGCATTCACGTAACTTTCAAACTACATTATAGCATTTAAAACTGTCTTGCGGTGGCTATTTAGCATTCTTTGGATTCAGGAATGCTTACACTATTTTATAGACTAAAAAGAGGAAAGTGATTTTTTGAAAATGTTCATGAAATTGCAGTCATACATAACTTTAAAGCTATCCTAAAAACCTCATGTATATATATTTCTGTAAAAACTGTACTTTTAAAATAAATTTTGTTCAAGTTTTAATTTCACATACTATGCATTTAGATGAAATTATTTTAAAATAAGGCACATAAAAGCCTTTCAGTACTCTACGAAGCAGTAAAATTTGTTAACGTATTTTATTACATTATTAATAATAAATAAGTATTATGTTTACCCAGCAGTTATGGCTCAGGGACTCCTCAGCTAGTCGTAAACTCAAGTATTGTTTAAACCACAAAACTTTTCACCCAGAACCTTTAATTCACAATCAGATATACCTGGGTTATTGAGACGAAAGCAAAATGTTATTTATTTTCTTCTCTAGTCTTTGAAATTTAGGTTTCATCTTTCTTGTTAAATTCTCCAACAAACATATTTTGGATAGAGTCATTTCTCTTAACCGTTGAGCTACTGTGGCCAACATGCCAGAATGACATTAAAATCTCTAACTGACTCGTATTTTCTCGGTAAACCACTAGGGGCTCTCGTATACAATGAGGTACGCAGGCTTTGTGGCAACTTATTGTGCTGTAAGTACACAGTCCCATGCTTTATATTTACCAGTATTAGATAAATTGATGGAAATTAATTATTCTTCCACAATAGCCGTGTGTAGGCGCTAATTTGGCTAGGTAGAGTCAGATTGAAAAATTAATGCCTTAGCCGAGATTTTAACCATGAAGATACGAGTGAATGGTTGTTGAGGCAAAATGTGGGATAGAAGTATCCTGGAAGAATGATAGAAAGCAACAGATGAGGTACATAGGATGTTCTGTAAAGAAATGCTTAGGTTACCAAATGCAAGTGTAGAACTGGGCAGAGTGCCAAGTAAGTGAAAGAGCATGAAAAAGGTATAGAATTTTAAATCTAAAAGAAGGAAATCTGTTAAAACAGTGTCTGGAATATCAAGAGAAAATCCTAAAGAATAATGAGCGGTTATACTGTTTTAGAAGTAATTTGTAGAGTAACGGGTTAGGAGAGATATGTAGGTAAAAGAAGAGAGAGGAATGTGAATGTGTTCTGATCATTGGCAAGAGAAAGACTTGAGGACACAGAGTGAGGTTGCTGAAAAGAGATCTCTAGTTCTCTGTACACCGATGAAGAGTTCATAGGGAAGAGAAAAATACATAGACATGACATATGAAGAGGAGAAGAAGGTTTAGGAGTAAAAAGTAAAAAGTAAACCCATGGCGTAACAGCCCGAAGTGAGCCTGGGCCTGCCAACCCGACTGCCGGCCTCACGCCCACATATGCAAGGTAGAGGTGGGCGATCATCCAACAGATACGAGGCCCACCTCGATAGCGTAGATGGTAACGCGCCTGCCTCACGTTCCAAGCTTACCTACAGAGATGTTGGAATTGGTACACCGTTTAACGAATTTTATAACATGTGATTATACCAAACATTTTGCTTGCTAATAAGGAAAATGTCAGTGAAAGTGATAACTTCCTTTCACTCCACATTAGAGACGGAAAACTGAATGTTTTAAGAGAAATCTTTAACGTACCATTAATAAATAACTCTCAATATATCTCATAGTTTTTGACTTCGACTTACTGAATCTATATCCTAGAAAGTTTTCAGACTTACATAGTCATGTCTATTGCTACTCATCTAAAGGTTCATATCAATTAGGCCAACAGATTGATGAACCATATACCGATATTACTTCGCACCTTGCAGGCGTCCCAGAAAGTTCAAGTATATAAAATAATATTTTAAGAATAATAGGATTTAAAACAACACTATATAACTGATCAGGATTACACCTCAACATTCTTTACTCTAACGGATTCGCTGAACTTGTGAAGATTTAATACTAAAGTTTCAAAGTCACAGTTATGACCTAATTAGGACAAAATTATGACTTTTAATGAGTCTTGTTTAACGTAAAATTCTATTTTGTCTTAAAATTGCTGAAAAATGGAACATAGAGAAATTTCCACCTTCATTAGCTTTCGGTGCGTTTGAAAAACGATAAAATAACTTAAAATTATCATATAATTCTAGTAGCTCAAAAAACAGCTATTTTCATGCAGTACATCAGTAGCTGGGCAGATTAATTCTGATTTTTGAGGCTTTATTCTCGATTTTTTTTTTTTTTTTTTTTTTTACATTTCTAGTCATAAAAATGTTGCTGCTCTAAAGCTATTAACTTAAAACTCTGTCTTATATGTGCCTGTGAAACCCTAAGAATTGTTTTCTCCTAAAAAGTAACTCAGCTTAGCTGCAACATACTTTTGAAAAAGTTCGTAATTACATGAAGCTCATAAAAATGAAAATAAGAATTATTTAACAAATAAATAAATATTTGATTATTTCACAACGTATAGGCCACATTGTATATTTCCGTAATTATTTAATAAGGTGCAGTAAAATTTGAATCACTATTTTCAAATTTAAACAAATGGAGGTAAAAAGAATATATCCGCCAAACGTTAAGAGATGAAGGCATGAAACTTTGTTGTAACATACTTGAATATTTTAACACACCTGTAAAATTATATTTCATTAGTTTAGAAATAATACGTGTCAGTGTAAGATTTCTAGCTTAACACACATTCATTTCCTAGTTAATACATATATTCTTGTGGATGCTGGAATAACTTAAACTCAGGTCCTAAATCTCGAAGAACCAAATTGAGTGATGTTAAATTAAAGACCCAATATAGGAGGACCAGTTCGAGCTGACGAAATTAAACTACGGAACTAAATTGATAACTGCACTTAACGCCTCAACAAAGCGCATCGTGGTTGATTTTATGGAAACTCCAGCAAGACAAACGCATAAAACATAAAGAGAAATAAAATGCCAGTCTATGTCAGTCCATAATAACAATTTGTTATATAGCAGTACGATAGTTAAGACCCAGAGATGTCATCCCAGCATATTCTTAGAGATATATAGCTTCACATAGCAAGCGTAAATTTACAGTACACTGGGAAAAGAATTAGAAGGCTGTTTTATAAGTTTTCTGGTGGAACAACCATTCCGTAAAAACATAATTGCTCTATTGTTTGAGAATGTCATACTCAAAATGTGCGACACTTTTAATGCCGTCTCAAATACTTCCGTCCTTATGAATATGCTGCAGGGTTCTACTGACCTTGAGATATTTCCCTGAGGATATGCATGGGTTGCTAGTAGAAAAGGACATCAGTTAAGTTAGCTGATAAATTTAATGACTTTAATGAACAGCTACTTTGAGCAAACTGCCGAATGCTTTACGATGAAGAATTTAACTGTTTCTGAATCTTAGCATTATAAACTCTATTGAAGTGTTATATCTGCAACTTATAAAGCAAGTCTTTTGAGTAATCATATTTGTTCTGCTTTATCATGATGGCATTTTTGTTTTAGATTTATTTAATAGCCCGTTTTGTTCCATTTTTGACAGAGTACTATTATAAATCATAATAATTTTGATGATTTTTTTCCATTTTCAGGTTTTAATTGCATATGAATATTTCAAATCTCACGTTCATTTTGGCCTCTTTCATGGAGGTACGCTAATTTAAATAGTTTAAAAATATTGTTGAATATATTTCTACGCAATGGTGTTTTAGAAAATTTTGGTACACTCACTTGGTAAAACATTAATAACTTTGTAAACATTGGTGTTTGAGATGAGATCCTTTTTATTTTGATCGGGATTGTGATTCCAGCTCCTTCAAACCAACGATCGTAGCTAAAGCTTATGGAGCACTACTGCCAATAAAACTGGAATGCTTCCGCCATGTAGAATAAAAGACTGGGTACAAGACTGAGGAAACTTAGGTACTTGGGAAAAGAAAATTAACTGATGATACAACAATCAAAGGATGTCTGACAGAATCAAGCATCAAACAGGTAGCTGAATATTTTGGGACGGATATGAGAAAAGATTCAAATAACCTTTAGTGCATAACTAGAGCAGTGTGGGCTACCTACTTTCATAAAGCTTCCACTGATATCAAACCACTGCAAAAATTCTCCTCAGTGGGTTGGTGCAACTATAAAATAGCAAAAGGTGGTGGTAAACTGCATGAATTTCATCACAAAAATCCCATGTCTAAGGCAGTAATTTTGGCATTGAAACCTATTTATGTAGATTTGGCTAATCCAGAATTGGTGAAAAGGTGTTTGATAGGGAACACTCAAAATGAAAATGAATCTTTTAACATTGTCGTTTGTTCTCAGGAGCTAAAAATGTCTTTGTTGGCTAAGAACTCTACATATTGGTCCAAATGATGCACTTATATTCAGTGAAGAAAATTCTGGTAGAATAAGTTTACTGAATGAAATGGGAATAATTATTGTTTATAACACCATAAATAAAGAGCTCGATGAGACTTAATTGAGGCAGAAGAGGTGGCAGAACATATGTCTCAGGAGGCTATGTCACTAAAAAGAAGAAGAGAAAAAAAGGAACCATATCCCAGTAGATGACAGAGAGGATTGTTATTTGAATTGTGATTGGAGTTACATTAACTTGAATTAGTGAACAGTTATTGTAGGAAGTATATCGAAGTATTGTTCACAACACATTATGAATTAGCATACATGACTAAAAGGAGAGATCGAATGAAAACATCGGCGAGGAATCACGACTTGCCCTGAAAGAAGTGGACCAGGAAGTCCACTGCTAGTCAGTGGACTAACAGCTGCACGCTTTTATCCTTATGTGCTTGATTGTTATTTTGGAACGCTTACTTGTAAGGAAGTATTATTTTGGAACTGGAACGATCGGAACAGTTATTCATTGCTTATATCTTTAATGGCAACTTGCCTATAATATAACGAAAGAGAACAAATATATGACATATATGATTGAAAAATGTGTCGGGTTTGAAAACTCCAATACGACTAGGGCTGGAATCAAGGTTACAGAGGTTAATTTTCAAAATTTGGCTCATTTTCAGCTTTAACCCATGCATGCACAGACAATAAAAAAAGGTCAGTCATAAGATTTAAAATATATGGTGAATTATGTGCCTGAATATAAGACTGAATGAGGGTAATAGGTTGGATATTTTATGTGCGGTGCTCTACCGTGGTTGTGGGGGCCTGTTCGTCGTATATATTTTTACTTTTACCTTCCCGGCATTTGCCTGTTTTGAGGGAAACTTAAAGAAGAAAACTTAAAAAGGAGCGCGCAAATGAAAACCCACTAAGATTATGATTCCACAAGCTTTCGTGGAACCCGACAAGTGACAGTCACAGCTGGAATTTGAATACCGTGCAATGCTGATCTCTTCTATACGACAGAGACAGCAACAAATTTATCAAATAAAAGGCTATGGCAATTATCACATGAAGTGAATAACAGATACTTTAAGAGAGAATCAAAGTTAAGCTTTTGGTGAAGCATTCAGTTGGAACGTTTATGATCATAGAAAACCCGAGCGTTCCAGAAAATAATGACATTAGTTAAAGGTTTGGGTAACATTAAACAACCATTACGAAGGTTACATGTTACAAAATTAAAATAAATATCTCTCCCTCGCTCACGCCGGGATTAAAGTCGAGATCATGCTAAGAACACGCTAGTTTCCTGCTAGTTAAAACAAAAGCTAATAGCAAAAAACATATTCTAAATTGCAATGCAGGCATATGGTATCGGATTTATACGCTTATTGGGAGTCCTTCACAAAATTCGTAACTAAGAAAACAAACCGATTCCTTTTGAAGCCGTTGCAACAGTTATAAAAATTATAAATTATTGCCTTTGATATGGCTCCTTCGCCAAATTCCGATCTTCACATTAATTAATCATTCCATGAAGAACTAAATTCATTATTGTGATTTGCTCTGTAGTATATTCATATCTGGAACACAACATTTTAAGTGTTGGCAATTAACAAACTATTAGAGATAATCGAACAAGCCACACGGCAATCAAGACCCAAAACATTAGAAAGCAGTTCTCATATGCAAATAAGTTTCATTTGTTTTAGGAACATGACATATCAAAACTTTTCCAGTGTCGTTCTGTTTTGCGAGAAACACAAGATCTCTAAATAAGGAAACTACATAGTAGGTAACATGCTATATATTTCCACAGCTTCTTCGTCAACACAGCTTAGATTAATCACGTGAAGTGCTTGTACCTACAGGAGTAGTCACTCGATTCATCCTGAGTGGAGAGCGATCAATATTGCAACAGCAATTACCTGGTTCAGAAATGTGGACTATGCAAGATTAAGCTATGCAAGCAATTCAGCATGTCGACAATGTTAGGCTTAAAATTAATCAAGGAATGTTAACTATATAGGATAACGTGGTATGAACGATAGCTACCTGAATTTTTACAGAACAAAGACATGAACTGATGTTTAAAAACAGAAACTTAGCCTTAAAATTAATTTTTTTTTTAAAAAAAAGTATTCTTTCTATATTATTAAAGGGGCGATTATCAGTCGGAACCCTCACTATCTTTGTCTTAGTTGTCGAGGAATATCATAAAAGGTTACTAAAATAAACGAACGAGACATCGAAGAAAAGAAATCAAGGAATCTGCGGACTATTCACTCTTAAAAATAAAGTATTGACTGTTGCAGTTTAACACTGTGTAACTCGTGTTGTAATGACATATTAAAAACCCGTTGTAGTTCCCATGCATTTCGTAATTTTAATGACGCTCCAGAAGACAAAAGGGAATTTTAACATGCATTTAAGGAATGCTAAAAGCCATAACAAGACCATATTAAATCTGCTTTCATAATCCATTATTCCAAAGCTGTTTAAAGTATCGCATTATTGACATTTTTAAAGGATGTAGATGGATGGCCTAAATTCACTGAATTTCATTCAGTATGACATGATTTTTTTTCTTTCAATTATTTATATTCTACGTATTATAAATTATTTTAAAGGTAAACAACCATGTGAATAACTACTAAAAGATTACATTGTAGCAAATATATTGGTGAGCAAAGAGTTCCACTTGGGGCTACGGTTTGAAGCAAATGTTGTTTAGCTCAGGGTAAAGCAATGAGGTTTCTCACAGGTTATGCGTGGATATGTATGAGAAGGATGGTTTTAATGACACTGGAATGCCCGTTTAAAACTCGTTTAATGACTGCTTCTTTTATTATTACATCAAACTTGAAGTTGCCGACCAAGGGTTATCAATATCACTGTTTAAGAGTTACTGTTTATGAAATGTTTATTACTCGATAAAACAATTCGTTCTTCACGTATATATGAACCGACAAATATATTCTCTCATCGCTTCTGGCCTGCCCTCGACCAAGACAGAAGAAGAGGACTTTCTTAATGGCTTGCCAACCACGAACTGCTCTAATCGGCCTGACGCCGAAGACTGACTGAATGACCACAGCTGCACGTGGGTGTATGAGTGACTTTCACTTTCTCAAAGACCTTTATTCAACCAAAGATCCTATTTGTGACTATTTTGTCATGCCATTATTATCAGGGTTCCGAAGAATACCTTTATAAACAAAGTCAAGTGCTATCCATTCAGGATTCTTACTAAAAAAACCCTTTTCTCCCGTGTCTTTTGTTAAACAACTCAACCAACTCTGTTGCTATTCAACCCAACTGCTCCTGCACGCGTTCCACACAAATAAACATTACTTTGAAATCCATTACGATTCTTTATACATCGCATCCCTTAATTTCGGTATCAACATTTATCACCTAAAATTTAATTTAGTTTTCTTCATTTTTAAAGCGATTATTTATACGTGAAAATGTAATTAACAGAAAATGCTATTCAAAGGAAGAGTGAGGAAAATAAACACGCGCATAACTGCAAAGAAAGAAAGTACATGGTTTGAATACACGAACGTTTTACAGCTTTAGCAATCTTTAGAGCAAATTATCCCATTGAAACAGGTTAAATTTAACACTCTGTTCCAGGTGGGTATGAAATTTTATTTACTATGAAGTGGTTCAGAATCTAGTAGAACATTACAGTTGCAGTGCCATTTCTAAAAGTATATTTAAAATATAAGTATTGCGCCTATAGTAAACAATCTTCGTCATTTAGACTCCCGCACAATTTAGTCTAAATTTGTTTTTACAATTGTAAAGAAAACTTGCGTAACATTTGTTTAACAGCGGTGTGTTGTGTCCTAAGCGAACATAAAGTGAAATACTGAAAAGGAATACGCTTAAGGTCACTCACTCCGCTGGCTATCAGTGTAAAAGAGACATTTAAATTTAGAGTTTGCTATTATTACACATTGCTCCGATTTTGAAATTGCGCAATAGGCACTTTGAGTGATATCGATTTGACGTTGTCGTCTTTATTATGAATGATCAACCCGCTATAGTTTAAGCAGGAAAATTGCCGATACGTCAAGGTTTATGCTACAAATATAGTACTTCAACGATACAGAAAAATGCAGAAATAGGTGAACAGTATGTATCTGAACCAGTAAAACATAATTGGCTTATGCATTTGTACTAACAAATGTCTAAAATGTGCATATTTACTCATCTTTAACCATTATTACATGAATTAGAGAATATATTGGGGAAAATATTTTTTTCTTTTCAAAATGGCATTAAAATGAGCTTATAATCATTTACTATCTATGAATTGTTTTATCTACCAAACTTCATTTAGAACGAATATCCAGTTTTAGAATTCGGTGTCTCCCAAGAATAATTACACTTATGTTTACAATTATTGATAGTTCTTTACCTTTACGTTGATCCTATATCAATGATCAGATAAAAGAATAATCGTATGAGAATGTACACACCATTTAACTCCATAACTCACGGCAGGTTATACGTTGGATATAAGCCGGCTTAGGAATGCACTTTTAACCTTCACACCATTAAATAGAGGAACTGATGTATATAACAGTTTTATTTGTCGGATTTTATTATGCGAAGTCCTAGTTCCCCTCTGATCGTGTAACCCTTTATAACTTTCGAAACAGTATAGGTGTATTGAATTTCAATCTGCCTTTCGAGGTCGAATGGTTATTACACTGTGGTCTACGCACTTTGGTTGCTGCGTCAGATGCATTCCTAATGTTTCCCTACTCACGTTACTATTATGTTTCATCGTAGCACATTTCCTGAGACTTTCATAATATAAGGACTTCTTTAACTGAATAACTGGATTAGTTCGGAGGGGACTCGGCGCGGAAACCACGCTTGATTTATTCTATCCCTGCCCCCTCCAAAGTGCGGCATCCCCGAGGAGGAAGGATGAGGCGAGAGGAGACACAGGGTGGTTGTCCCAAGGAGTCAAGGCAGTCATAGGGCAGGGTCACTGCTTTCACTTAGATGGAAACTTCCCCCGGCAGGCCAGGACAGCGGACGTCCCACTCTACTGTGGTTCGGAAACTGCCCACTACGAGACCTGGGTTCGGAGACCGGCAATCGGAGGAGGAATTGGTTCACTCAGAGCATATCATTCTGCCATGCACCGTCAAGACACCCGCTGACACTTCTACTCTGAAAGGGATCAACAGATGAAATATGATATAAAATGATAATGGCGATGAAATGCATGTACAGGAAATTCGGAAGATGTAATTAACCTACCTAGCATTCACCTGGTGACCCGGAAACCCCCGAAAAATCCCATGGGTCAGGTAGGTTGATCACGGGAATCAAACCCGGACCTTCTGAATGTGGGCCACAGACGAACCCGTCTAGCCATCCTACTCGGTACTTCTTTAATAATTATTTCCAGAACAATTCTGATGACATATATTTTAATTTGTTTTATTATAACGAATGCACGAATCCTTATCAACGGTGTAGATTATGAAAATGCACATTCAGTTTTGTTTATTGGGTCCTTCAATTCACATTTATCTAACTTTTATGTATTGTAGAAATACGTTTACATTTCAGAGAAGTCAACAATGTGCTTTTCTTTACAGCTGTGCGAGAATATTACGCTTGAAGAGTAAGATCAGGCCCGCCGTGAAGTAGAAAGCGGCTTTCTTACCATATTAACCTTGGTAGTACTGTTTGGTTCCCAAGAGAATTCTTGCATGCATTTTTAGCAAAAACCGTGAATATTTAATGAAAAAAGTTAAAGAAGATCTCCTAATAGTTCTTTCTTAATGATTATCCTCCGATCCGGCAGAAAAGGATTTACAGAGTGAAAATTCTCTGCCATGCACGTAGGAAGTCCCGCAAGTACTTAGAAACTTCAAAGAGCAAACCAGAATGAAAGGTGTTATTGTAATTCCCAGAATTCGCCTGCATCTCGGAGAAACACCCCAAAAATCCCAAGGGTTAAGAATGTTAGCCACGGGAATCAAACCTAGAACCTGTGAAATGCAAATCATAAACTATACACCCTGAGCCATCCCTAATCTGTATTATACAAACTAAGTAGTTTAATTGTGAACTGAGTTATAAAACGGATTTTGGTATAAAATCCCGGTTAAGAATATATACTTATCGGTATTCTTCTAGAAAAATCTAAAACCGAGACTAGATGTCGATAAAATACTGTAGCACGCGATTAAATTAAGCGTCGCCCGCAGCACCAGTTATCGGGCATTTCTACGGGCGAAAACCACCAACAACCGCTCCTCACTTTAACACCCACGTTCGAGCTGAATGGGGGCGCGAACTCAGCGGTCAAAACATTAACGGAAAATAGATTACCATTATAGGGTGAAAGTGGACTAGGTAGCACGTTTAGCACAAACTTACAAGTTGCTGTTATTATAATCACTATCAATTAACCACTTTATTTCCAGCGCCTTATCGGTTATCCATAGGTTTTAGAGAAAACACAGGGAAACAGGAGGTTTATCACCGTAGGTTCACTACTTTCAGAAGTAATAATTACGCATAAAATGAAATAAAATGACATAATGAATACTGCTTCTAAATTATTCCAAAATACAATTATATAGAATGGCTGGAACACAGAAGTTATTTTAGTCAACGTTCACTTTTTTATTTCTCTCTCGTTTTCCTTACCGAATTATCAGTAACCCTGTATTCACCGACGTTTTAAGCTAGGCAAAGGGCCTTTGTGATCTTGACGGGTGACACAAGCACACCTGGAGGAAGAATAAACTTCTTTATCGATAAAATTATATTCTCGGATGCTTCAGTGGCTTTCGCATATGGAGGTTACGTAAGTCCATTAAATAGATGGGAACTTTAAAACTGAAACTTGCACAAACGTCACGGTATACAAGTTGTCTAACAGATATTGTAGTAATTCCACCGCCAAGGGGGGGGGGGCACAACCTGAGATAACATGCGACCTGAGATTTTGGGAGGTCCGGAGGTAATTAATATATTATTATTCGAAACTGTAAGAAACAATTCCATTTATGAGCACAAGTGTAGTTTGTCTTTTCTGTCTTTATCAATTTATTATGCATCAACTGTTGTAAACATTGTTGTTAGGTACCTGAGGGGAGATTGAGGGGTCAATTGGATTAAAAAATAACATTTTCTATTTTTAGGTTTATATTATTATTTGACATTTTACGAACATTTTGATATATAGTTTATAGAAAGGAATTACTAATACTTTTAATATATTATTAAAAATTCTGCTCCATCGGATTCTAATTTTGATCATTTAAGAAAAGAAATCTTAACTTTTAAACCAATTCGGTTAAATATATGATAGTTAACTAATTTTACAGTGAAATTTACGGTGCAGCAATTGGTACCACTACTGATAAGATGGCCGATGCCTGTACAAGGGAAAAATAGTAAACATTGGAATTTTAAAAGTGAGTTTTTCTTTAATTTCTGTTTTTATTTTAGTATTCCCGTAAAATAAATTTTCTGTTACAAAGGTACAGTTTTCTAAAAAAATATGGAAGTTAAATATCTCAAATCTTCAACAAATATCAAGCACACTATGCCAGAGCTCTGCATCTACTTGTGTTGACAAGTGAAATACTTTTAAAGAATTGCTTTTTTTATAGTAAATTATAAAAAAATGTTGGTGTAGGAAAAAATTCTAACATTTACAAAGATGGACCTTGTATCGAACAGCTAGAAGCATATACTTAAACATTACCTGAAATATCTGTAGAAATTTCACGATTTCTATAGTAGTTCCAGAGAAAAGTGCACCTTTAACATCGGTGGGATAGGGTTTTTAATCTCCACTTAAGTAAATATTGTACCGCAACAATGTCATGCATGTGTATTAGAGTTCAGTATCGGCATTGTCAATAATGAGTTTCAGCAATTTTGTATTTTATATCCATATTGCACGTGATTATAGGCTCGGCTAGACCACGCTCACCGCGAAAAGGAAGGTATTTTGATCTTTAATGCCAATATGTGCATGCCGGAGTCAATATAACAATAAATGAGAAAGCGTTGGCCATACACATACTAAACTCTTGTTAAATTTGTTCCAAAATTCATTTTGTGGTTCCGTTTCCAAGGAGCTGCGGTTATAGGTATAGTCTTATGCCTTAAGTTTGTACCTTGCGGTCATTCCTTGCCGTAATTTAGCCACAGCACAGTGAAATATCGAGCCTGTTTTCACTTTTTCTACTACATAGTAAGTAGGGAAAGTATTGCATTCCAACGAAGCACTCGATATCGAGATTTCACCTGAAATATCTATGTTGGAACCCATAAATCTAATAAAGCATTTTTAATTAGCACATTAATTTAGACCATGGCGCTAAATATAAGGGACTCTTGCCCAAACTTTTATGATAATTTAGTTGTTGAAATCACAATTACAACATGGATATTGGCATATTATGCACATGTTTAAATGCTATAATTGCAATTATAGTTTATGTATTACCATTTTTCTAATCTGACGGAACTACCAATAGCGCATTCATATAGCTGTGAATGTCACTTGCGTCAAGAGAAAATTCGTCATTGTCATTGTCTTCATTGTCCAAATATTGCAAATTAATGATGATGGGCTCCAAAATCTCATCACTTGCTATTTCTTTCCAAAATTTGTTTTCTTGTCTATCTGCATGTCACATGCAGTTTTTTCAATCTTGCCAATTTCTGCATGAACAAGTCGTTCACTGTCAGTCAGTTTAAAAGTATTATTTCCATTTGCAACATTGAGCCCGCATTAACTCAATTGGATTGTACTGACAGTTTAAATAGGGAAGGTGGAGTACATCGCGTCTCATTTCAATTGCAAGTTTGATACAGCCAATACACTTTTCCCTGGTTTTTAAACGGAAGAACAACTTTATAATGCTGCTTTGAACTCTCTAGAGTGAATAGAGATTACGAACCATTCATAAACAAACTTATAATGTGACGAATCACGTTCTGCTTAGCCAACAGGAAGTGTACTGTTTGCTTTCTATGGAATTTAACAAATACCTTGGCTTATTCAATGTTAATTCTTTCTTCACGTCATGTCAAAAGTTTATATTTCAATTCTGTGTAATTAAAAATATACGTACAGACAAACATGCCAACCAAGAATGATGTCCATTACAGTACTTACGTCACGATGAATTATTATTATAATATAACAACAGAATAAAGTACAGCAGGGACACTGTCTTATTTACTTATTAGTGAAAATGAGAATACAATAAAGAAACACACTTTAATAAAATGTCAGACTCAAAGTATAGTATAATTATCTTGAGGTGGCAGCTGAGTAAAGATGCGCACTAAATGAATTAGTCTACTACCACACCTGGAAGAAGAGTGAGGATGATTTCTACATATGGAGCAAATAACGCATGCACCATCAATGGCTCCACATGTAAAAACCGTTCTCACTCTTCTTCCATGTGTGGAAATAGACTGATTCATTTAGTGTGCATCTTTTTTCAGCTGCCATCTCAAGATAATTCTACTGTATACTTCGACAGACGGTTGAGGCACCTCACATTCTGTCCAGTGCCCAGAAAACAAAGCAAATATTGCGAGGGAAGTAGCTGTTAAGATGGCTTGCCCGAAAGAAATAATAAAAATTTGCAAGGATATTATGACTCAAAAGTAGGAAAGTTACATATTTTTTTCCATATTTATTTTAAAAAATTTTCTGGAAATTTACGGATGTCAAGAAATTAGTAGGAAGTGATACTCCAAAGCGGATTTTGTGTAACGTTTTGCGTTATTTGATGACTGGATCAATATCAACTTGTAAATCTGAATTAGACAAACAAGAAGGATGTGTTACATTCGGTCATCATGGAACGATTTATACGAGAGCATACTTGGGCATTTTTTTTTATTTTACCTACTCCAGCGTATGAGAACAGTAGTTGCCATGAAACCAGTCATGTATTTATAAGAAATAAGGAACAAAGTGTACAGGTTGCGTCAGAAAAATGTATACACACTTTGAACCAGTACTGTATTTGCCCCGATATAAGGTTCAAGTTTTGGGAGAAAGTAGTATTATCTTTCTTCGATAATTGACAGCAGAATTGTTATTACATAATCCAGTTAGGGGCAAGGAAGTTACTGCAAGATGGCGGACGTACGTTTGAGCTTTATTATACTCCACGCTCTCCAGACCTTACGCCGCTAGATTACTTTTGACGGGACACAGTAAGAGATTAGGTGTACCAACGTAAACCACGTAACCTATAGGTAGACACTCTTTGGAATGAGATTCAAGCGCCGTGAGTAGAAATCGCTCTGGGTACATTGGTGCGATTTACGGAAGCAGTGGTGACTCGTACTCAGCAGGTATTATTGCTGAAGGCCACCAGCTTGAACAGTGATCGCATTTGCACCAGAAAGTTCACCTAAATTTCAAATTGGACTTGACGCTTTCCATTTCCAGCAATTGAACCTTGTAGAATGGAAAATAAATTTTGTATGACGGTTCAAATTGTGTAGGTGCGCATTTTTTACTCATTCTGTTTAAGTTCCTGGAGGAGACAGCAGTTTTCAAGGGCAAATATATAAAAACTAGAACATATGAAAGAGTTGATAGACAACTGGATGTTTCCACTTTCTTTGTAGAAATATTGCATTCACTTAGAGGCGATACTAGTAGATTAGGAGATAATATCAATGGCAAATACTTGGATGTGATTTAGCTTTTGTAAAACTAGATACATTTGTAACAGAACATACTCTTCATGAACAGAAATTTCAAGAGGGGGAAACAGGTCCTGAAGCGTGTATGATGAATTGTTATCATTGTGTGCAAACAGTGTATTACATCACAGACTACTAGAAAAAGAGAATGCTGTACATTTTTATTTGATTACAACGCCTACTTTATAAAAAGCAGAAGACAATGTTTTAATAGTAAAACATATTCACTTTATTGTGAAAGCGAAAATAAATGGAAATACAACGATTGTTAAATATGTTAAATTTTCACAAGAAACCATGCAATGCAATAGTACATACTACTATAGAATCTTTCAAACATTAGTATAGAAGACTGCTGAGCCACAGAATAGAGACAGAAAGAAATCTCCAGTGTAGTCCATACGCCAAAATTTACTGCGCAGGCGCGAAGCTTTTCATATTGAGACCTAGAGAAGAGCCAAGTTGCTCAAGTTAAACGCTTCACACGAATACGTTTTGTATGTTTTATTAATTGTGCGTTTTTACTTTTATAATGAGCAGTAATAATACAAAATGCGACTTATAATGGGCAGTACCTAACTACAGAAATAATGAAAATGCAAATAAGGAGAGTTTTTTTCAGCTTTCCAAAAGATCAACATCGGGTAGTGAGCATCATTACATATTTAGAGCTTACTAAGAGTTAACTGTTATCAGTTGGGAATCAGAACACTTCGTGTACAAACTATTATAATAACCTACACGTGTAACTAAATGGGAGAAAAAACGCAACGAAGCGACTTGATAAACATTTTAGGTTAATTATACTTTGGGCTCATATTTTTTAATTAGAATTCCAATGTCAAGAGCCGAAGTGTATAATTTCTTTTTTTAATTTTGGTTTGTCATCGTGTAGTGTTTAACGCCCGATTTTACTACATTCGGCACCGCAGGCGTTGACACTGATGATACATGAGATGAAGATGGTGCACCGGTGGAATGAGATGGCGGGGGAAACCGGAGATCCCGGAGAAAACCCGCCCCAGCGCCGTGTTGTCCACCACAAATCTCACTTTGCGGTCGCCTGGGATCGAACCCGGGACGCCTTGGTGAGAGCCAAGCGGTCTAATCACTGAGCAACGGCGTGGCCAATTTTGGTTTGATTTAAATTATGACCTCATAAATACTGGAATGCATAAGCACCTGTTTACTGAACACCAACCAAATATTGATGTTCAACAAGATAAAGATGGAGGATATACTAACTATATTACTATGTGTAACAAGCTTTTGTTGTTTAATAAACTTAATGTCAGTGAGATTGGGAACTGCTGAAGCCTATTTGCATTGCTACAGTCTTTACCAATCCAAGTATAAAATCATATATTTGTTTTAAACTTACGTTTCTTTTCGGTGCAAAGAAAATAAAATGTGTAGTGCTTAACGCTCGCTTTCATTACATATGGCAATGCAGGCGGTGACACTGATGACACATGAGATGGAGATGGAACACCGGTGGAAGGAGATGGCGGGGTAAACCTGAGAAAACCCGTCCCAGAGCCGTGTTGTCCACTACAAATCTCACTTTGCAGTCACCTAGAATCGAACCCGGGCTGCCTTGGTGAATCAGTTCAAAAAGCTAGAATGTTTCCTAGGAGAGCTGATTTACTGAAAAATGGATGCCAAATACTTAAATAGAAACTACAAAATATTGTAGTGTGTACTTTGAAATGTAGTATTTGCTACATTCTTTTTGAAAACTAAATGGTGTTAAATTATTCACTATACCAAATCTATCAACAGTAATATCACTCTAAAGTCTTTTAAAGGAATTCAAGATTTGTGCCAAACCTTCTGATTCTTGACAACAAGAGAAATATCTGAAGAGGATTTGGATGTTCTAGCAGAAATTTCACTTGAAAACATCCCACAAATCTGAACAACTAGCTAAATGATGGACTAAAACACTTTCAGTATATTTTGAAAAGTGACTTTTTTTTTCAAATCCAGCTATAACTCAGGAACCAGTAACCTTGCACTTATTCTCAATTTATAAAGATTTTCATTTATAAAGCAAAGCTTCTGTCACAATTTTCCAGAATTGAGTATTGCTCTTTTATTAGTTGCACTTTGAAGAAGGTAAAGAAGTTTCGGTAAACTGTTTTAGTGAACAAAGTATTATGTTCAACATTGGGAGAAGAGAAACCGAATAATTTATCCATCTTATCAATAGTACAACAGTTAGCATCAGACTTAAACTTCTCAGATGCTAAAAATGATTTTGCGATTCAAAGGTTAGAAAATTCTGGGTTCCACACTGCTAAGATCACGAAAGATAATACCACAACCAAGCCTGTCTTTAAAATCTGTCATGTAAGAAATGTTTACTTTACTACCGTAAGACATTAACCTTTGACATTAATATTTATTATGCAATAGTTAATTTGTCACTATCTGTTATTTAATGTAAACATTAAAACCACATGTGTTAATCACCTTACAGCCCCAGTAAATAAACAACCATGGTTGTATCTTAAAATTATGCACAATAATTATAAGGGACAATATGGACAATAATTATGGGCCCACAATCATAATAATTAGGGGCCCCATCATTTTTCTGGGAAGCACTGTTTAGCAATCTATTTATAACATTCTGCTGTTTTCATTTGCGTACATTATACTTCCAGTGCAGTAAATGGACATATTAATTACATGCGAAATCAAAACTAATATTTGTTATTTGATTTCCTTTGTGAAGCTCTGGAGTAAAATTATTTTCAATGGGACGAAACCTGCCGTTATAAGGTTACATTTTGGAAATTTATTATTTATTCTGTTATTCTGGATATTTTGCTTTATAGCTACCGCTTTGCTGCTTTACCCTCATAAGCAATTGGGGTAGCCTCCGATGAACGACAAAGAACGCTCCAAGAGCTTATAACAAAAACCCTTCCGAAGAGTACAGTGAGTGTATGAAAGATACCGAAGGTGTGTGAGGCATATATGTGTGTGTGTGTGGGGGGGGGGGTTGTCAGTTGTTTAGACGCTGTTGCGACGTGGTAGGTTCAGAGCAAATTACTATTTGTAGAAAATAAAAAATACGAATTCTGCCAAAAGAGGTGCTTAAGGAAAGAAATTATTGACAAAAATCTATATTAGTTGTTTTTGTATCACATAGCTCAATACGACTAGCATTAATAATTCCGCATATGAATAACAATAAAGGGTGCAGATAAATAATTTTTTCTGCTGAAATATGTATTCAAGGACTGAAATGCTATTACATTTTTCCATTCGTCTTCTTAATAGAATTATACATTAAAATGTGACAGCTATAATTTCCAACCGGTGTAGTGCAAATGTTTTGTACAACACTATAAGCATTTGTAAAGTCTAAAACGTCGCCATCTTCATCTTTGTAAAAATAAAATTTTTAAAGCTTTTAAGAAAATGGGGATTCAAATAAATAAATCAAAGCACTTTACTAAGGCTTTCTCATTTATTATACTGTAATGATTCCTTCAGTACTCTCAGACATAATTAAAGTTTCCGAGCTCATTACTACTCAGATATCTGTCTAAGAAGACAGTATATTCTGATAAAATAGATTAAAATCGTTCATAAACTAAAAACAAGTTGTATTCGTATTCTGGCTCCCAGTAATTTCCCTTCACAAATAAGGGCTACTGCAGTGGAGCAAAGTTTCTTTCAAATGTTGTCAATACTAGTGCTGAAAATAATGAAATAGGAACAATTTTAGGAATACAAATGTCTTTGTTATTCTACCACTTTTCTTCCAATGGAGATTTCATACGAGTATGTACGACGTATACTGTGTGTTGATAATCAGCATTAGTAGCATGGTAAAGATAACATCACAAGAGATCACTCAAGCAACGTTTAGAAAATGACATAAACACGAGATAAGGACCAAAATACAATAGAATTGAAATTTTAAGACGGAATTGATGGACCATCGCCAACGCTTATGCCACTCTTGGAGGAGCAGGAGGTAGCTCTGGATGGGGTTGAAGATTCTGCATGGATGTTTATTTTAAGAGGACCACGTCGTCAGCATTATTACGCCATGTTGACGTGCAGCATTGTGGGAAGGTCGGCCACTGAATGCAGCTGCTCGATAATATTAAACAAAAATCCCCAAGTCTAACTGGACAAATCATGTGGCAGTTTCCTCAGACACACAGAAATTGCCCAGCAAACGAGCAATAGGAAATGAGAAGCGGCCCCTACCTCTTATATAAGTGAATTTGAGCGTCTCCGGCCTGCCAGCTTCCACGAACCGACTGCCTTCGATATCATTCTTTATAAAGCAGCCAAGAGTCACTTTGACTGACGGTGCCCTATGGAGCTCCGGGTGAAACGTCAGACGACAATTCCTTAACTGTACTACGGCCTATAAGCCCGGAAACTATATTCTATTTTCGACAGACTATCGAATCCTCTCCAACATGTGGCATCTGAGACGAATGCAGACAAAGGCAGCATTACACCTGCGTAATCAGCACTTTCCTGGTTTCATCTGGGGTGGCATGCTATAACCAACGGAATAATGCATTTAAAAATAGCCAAGTATCTGCTAGGGCATCTAATCAGGCCATATTTCAACAGGACAATGCCCGGCCACACATTGCGAGGAATGTACAAGCTTTCTTCAAAAACTATCGGGTTACCATTGCTTACCTGGCCTGCAGGTGCGCCTGACATGTCGCCCATCCCATATCTGGGATATGGTTGGTCCGCACCTGGTCCGTCATGGTCCTCCAATAACTAGGGTCACAGAGTTGTGGACTCGAATACAAACTGAGTGTAGGGAAATCCCTCAGAAACTTATTCAGAACCTTGCAATGACACGGTGTATAGCAGCTCTAATTGCAGCACATGGAGGTCACACGAAATACTGAATATTAGGGCTCAAAGTCACAATCAAATAAGGAAAGCTAATCATTTGCTGCTTGTACATAACCTGTAGTATTAAATTCATTGAATTCACGCGTTTCCTTCTCGGTGTTGCAATTTTCGCAAAAAGTAGTGTAGATCGATATGCAATATATACATTCGTACGTTCATATACACACGGACATACATATACAGTATTTGTGGAACTGGTTCTTCTTTTAGTGGTGGTCATGAAAGGAGGGAAATAGCTTGACACCTAATGAGTACTGTTCCCCAGGCTTACTCTCGCATGGAGCTTGAACTATCTTGGCCAAGTCCAAGTCCAAGTCGTATACTGACAGGCTGTTAACAGCCATAAGGTTTTTGCTGCGTACCCACCCAGGTTTTGGGTCTGACCGCAGGTTGATAATTGTGATGTTTACAGGATGATGTGGTATTTTTGTTGAGGAAATTTGTTGAGGTAGCTTTTTGCTCCTCTTTAATTTTGTACAGGATGCCAAACAGCTTTTTTGTTTACACCCTGATGTTTTACTATTCTAAAGTGGGGTAAATTTTGTAGCCAAACAGCTCTTTTGGAGTTTTGAAATTTAGCTTGCGCTGCTGTAAGGATTAACTCCTTTGTTACCTCGGATGCCCGCAAGCCATACGGGGTACCCGGTAACGCCTGAAGCGGCGTCTCGCAGCGTCGTAGTCTCCTAGAGACCGAACCAGGGCGCTTCTATGAGCTGGAATTTTATCGTAAAATTTTGTTGCCCGGCGTCTAATTTCGTCCTCCACGTATGGGAGAAGGGAAGCTTCGTGAAGCAACCTCACGGGGAAAGAACGGCCCACAGAATAGATGGATCGGAGTCCTCTATTCTGTGCACGCTGAAGGTATGCTATCCAGCTATCGGCAGCCATGCCCCAGATTTCACAGGCGTACAACATAAGTGGGATTATCAGCGCTCGAAAGAGGTGTAGCTTTAAGCGGACTGGCATCGAGCGCGAACCCAGCATTGGGTACAGAGAGGCAATAGCCCCCTGCACCCGTGCCGATAGTTCCCTGACTATCTTGGCTGGTTGGCATTGTCGCTGATATTTTATAAAGGTGACGTCACCTATGCTAGCAGGAGCCGGTTTTCAAATAGACGTGGGTGAGTGTGAGTGAGCATTATACATGATTATATGATTGTCATATATGATGTATCATGATATGATCATTATATATGATTATACAGATTCATCTTTTTAAGGAAGTTAACTAACTTCAGATACACTGCGAGTAAACTGAGTGCTTCTTGGAGATCATTGGGTATCTGGTAGCACTGTCTCCATTGGCTGTGCAACGGACATTACACGATGATGTGTTTTATCGTGAGTAATATGTCACACTGCTGACAGATAGGTAGGTGATCCTTTTCCAGAAGATAGCTGTGGCTGATTTTCGAGTGGCCTATTCTTAATCAGCATGTTAAAACCTTATCTTGTCTGCAGAGAGATTTGAATGCATGTTGTGTTCCAAGGTTTATTGTTATTTCTCGTAGTTTGTTTTTCGAAGTGGTAAGCCAATTTGTCTTCCACTGTAGATAAATCTTCTTTTTAACGTATATGATTACGTGACTGTATGGTGTAGGTATTTCTGGGTCAGTTTGAGGGTGTTTTGTAGCTTCTTTTGCTGACTGATCCGCCAACTCATTGCCTTGGATTCCAGTGTGTGATGGGACCAAAATTAAGTTGATTTGTTTCTCTGCAGTATTAGCTTTGTGCATCAGTAACTGGATTTCTTTTATGAGAATATGAGATGGCGCTGGGATTTGCAATGCAAGCAATCCACTTTTAGAGTCCGACAAAATTAAGAATGATTGGGAAAACTCAGCTTGGAGAATGTATAGCCCAGCCTGTTTAATAGCAAAGAGATCACTTGAAAACACAGTGTAAAAGTCAGGTAATCGGAACACTATACTGTGATGCGGATAAATTACGGTACAACCACTTTTACCGTTGAATATTGATCCATCCTTAAAATCAATGAATGTTTAGGATATCTACATAAATTTCATTAAATATCTGTTGATAGACTGATTTGTACATATGTTCTGTGACGGTGGTGTCCAGTTCTAAGTTGATTTTAGGCAGAGAAATTTTCCAAGGTGGGATGACAGATTCTGAGTCCGTTAATGACACAGGAGGAATACTGATGTTTAGTTCTTGCAGATACCTCTTTATTCTGAAATGGAAGGGCAATGGTTGTGATCCTTGGACAAGCGCATTATGTTTGTTAAGAAATACGTAAATGTTTATCCGTGAATCCTTCATTGCTGTTATCTTAAGAGCATAATTTAAACTGAGCTGCTGTCTTCTAATTTGAAGTGGTGGTTCGTTCGTTTCCATCTGCATACTGGTATAAAAGGCTCCTAATGCAATCCGAAGGGCTGTAGTTTGTATTGGGTGCAACATCTGAAGCAAAGACTTAGTTGCAGAATTGCAAACAATAGTACCATAATCAAATTTTGTCCTGACGAATGCTTTATACGTATTTAACAGCACATGATAATCGGCTTCCCAGTTTTTGGCCGCTAGGATTTTTATGACATTTAGTTTTCTTCGGCAGTCGTCTTTCAGGTGCTTCAGGTGAAATGTCCAGGTTGATCTACTGTCGAAGTGCATACCAAGGATTTTTACCGTTTTAAATACCTCTATTGTGTGATCGTCTATATACAGTTTTGGTTGAATTTCAGTGTTTCTTCATCTAGAGAAACAAATACATTTGGATTTTGACTTGGCAAGTCCGGTATTTTCTGTCCATTTTTGTATTTTGTCAGATGTATATTGCAGAAGCAGCTAGCTGGGTTGTAAGAATGTTTTCCTAGCACAACATTTTGATAAATCATCTGCAAAAAGACCAGCTATAACAGGTGCTGAAATATTTGAAACAATATAGTTTATAGCTATTAAAACAGTGTTACGCTGACAGCTGAACCCTAAGGCACTCCGTTATTTATTTCGAATTTATTGGACCGAGTCCCATTTACTCTAGCTTGCATTCGTCGATTGTGGTGAAAGTTGATAACGAAGTAACATACTTTCTGAAACGTAAATTCTGAAATTCTGAAATATAAATTCATATGGTATAGTGTCTCGTCTAGGGCTGGATACCCCACTGTTGTCCAGTTCATTGTATAGTTCTTTTAGTAGTATGGGATCATTATCTATATCAGGAGAAGCTGTGTGCCTAACCATGGAATGGCTAAAGGCTTAGGTCCTTGGTGTCTTCAAGTGCGATTGTTGTTATGTCATTTACTCCTAGGCTGTTTCAAATAAGCTATGCATTTGAAAGTAGCTTAGGGGGAAATCGTTTTCATCATCTTCTATTATTTCTTTGACAGGCTGAAGTTTATCGCTTAGTCCCGTGTTGTGTGTGTTCTTTTCTGGTTTCTTATTGGGAGGATTGCATTGGTTATTAACAGGGTGGCCTCCTAGAGCATAGTCGGAACTTTGAGAGTATTCCTGGTCATCTTCAGCAGAAGCAGAAGCTGTTTCACTACCAGCTGGTGATATTGGCCCATTAAATCCAATTTAAGGAGAGGTTTTGGTCCCGGGATATTATGAACGGTGCTCACTTCTTCCGCGGTTGAGCAGTTCTAGGAGTTTAATGATGCTGTCTCATGATGTGTGACACTTTCTGGATATTCTGTATGCTGAGAGTTATTTTCTAGGTTGAGTTGAGAAGCATTTCTTTCTGTAACAGAAGGCGCGGAATTGTTATTTTGTGAAGGAAGAGATTCACCCTTTTGTGCCATTGTTTAGTTCTGGGAAAGATGATTCATCAGGGACAAGATTAGGGATGTGATCAGGGTAGTTTACTGCATCTGAATTAGGGAATTGTTTAGCAAACTGTCCAACGGCTTTACATATAAAGCAAGTGGGTGTATCTGATGACAAATATATCCAATATGTCGTGCCATCATAGTCAATTTGTAGTGCTCCTAGAATTTTGGTTATGTCTTAATTTGTAATGTACATTTGCCTACGGAAACTGGGGATGTGTGAGAAGCTAGACAGTGGGATTCAGGTTCGGAAGGGAGATATTTTTGACACTAGTTTAATACCTAATTTTTGCAGATCAGCTATAGTTACGTAGTCTGGTGTTACTGGGCAGACATTGGAGAGTATTATACGTTTGCTTTTGTAAGAAGGGGTCTTATCTCCACAGATACATTTTTATACTAGTGTCTTTGTGTGCTTATTTGTTAATTCTTCGGCACATTTCTTTGTAGAGAGAAACATACTCTTCTGTTTGATATGCGCGAAGCATATCAAATGTCGCTAGGGGAGATCAGCTTTCCCAGCGCGAGGACATAATCTTTTATTGTTATTCCATTGTAGGATTCTATCACTACTCCTTGTTCTTTAGTGGAATTCGTGAAAGTTACTGCTTAGTAGGTTAATTTCTGGGAAGAAACAGATTCGTTATTGCATGTTTTCGATAGGTTAGGTGTTGTTCTAATGCTGTCGTTTGTCGCTTGTTTACTTGGAATTTGGTTGTTAATACTGTTGTTACTCTGTGGGTTTGAAGTACCGTGCCAACCGCTATCGACAGAGACGGCCATTATGATTTACCCGGCAGTTTCCCAAAGTCAAGGCCACCTGTGAGGAAAATTTTGGAAACAGATCAAGAGAAAGATGAAAAGTAATTTCCGTATTAATGTAATAAAGCGAACAGGTCTTCGTGTTATGGAGCAATAAAGCTGTAATAGATTTTCAGTTAGCAATTTTCGATTGTGAATGAATATGTAAAGTTCATTAAATATGTGCTTCGTGTGTATATATGATCAGGAAATTACACACTATATTTTAGGATTGAAGAACGCGTTTTTCCAAACAACAGCCATTTTAAATATATTTTATACGGTTTTCATGTAGGGAAACGATTACATTTTCTCATGTCAAGGCTCCATAAAGCTTGAATGTTAATTAGGCACAAATCATCTGCATAACAAATTCAAAGTTTATTGTAACGGAAAATAGACTGGATAAAAAATTAAAAACAAACCATACTATGTACCGGATATAATGTACGAAACGAATTCAAAAAGTCATTACAGTAACTTCGCAGAAGACAAGCGCATTAACAATCAAGAAAAAAACAGTCGATCTGAAACTACATATAGATATTGTTTTCCCTTTTACTTTGAGAAACGTCAAAAGTATTGAAAAAGCAAATTATATTCAACTTGTTTTGCAAGTTTGAGCACCAATTATTAATGCCGTTCGAAGTAAGGTTGTGAAAACGGGCCGACTTTCTACTCTAGGAAAACATCAAAAAAGAAATAAGGCAGTTGTGGAAGGTGAATATGATGAATTCGTTAAAAGTGATATGCCTCTCTAAGTTCTTAGCTTCTTTTAAAGAAATGAACAACCACAATTACAAAAGTGCTTCAAGCAATAAACGATGATCCCGATTAGCGAGCTTTGAAAAAACGAGCTTGCACACCATTCTGCCCGTCATAGGCTTTGAATTTGTGAACAGAAATAGAAAAAACTATAATTGTTGAGCGTTAAGATATCTTATGATGCAGGAATTATCAAAGGAAACTCTGGAAGTGGAAATGATTTAAGGAATTCGTCCGTTGACACATTCCAATTAGGTACGTAAAGTATTTTTTTTCAGTTGCATACCAGTAGAACTTTAAAGTCACTCTCAAAGTGGGCTACAGCACTTATTTAACACTGTTATTCCGAGAAAAGATCCGTGCCTTAATTTTTAATTTAATAAATAATAATTTTAATAAATGAGGTGAGTTTATGTGAAGAAATCAAATATTTGAGTAATTGTTGTAAGCATTCAATTACTTTTTAGCGTACGAAAGGACAAATATATTACACAGTAGCCACACCTTTGCTTTCATTTATAATGCAAAAGTGCTACTGCATAAGCTACTCAGAACACTGAAAACGGCAAAGCAAAACTGCATAGAAGTTCGTTGAGAGCGCACATATTTGCCATACGGGAATAAGATAGTGAGAATACTCCCTCCAATCACAATCTCCGGCGGATTAATACATTTTACGTGTCACCATAAACTAAAGACGGCGCCGGAATACACATAGGGTTTTGTGTGGGGCTAAAAGGATATAGCGGGTAAATGGTGGGCTATGAAAGGAGACATTGCGTACTGTGACCGCCACACATATCTATTGTAAATAACTATCCCAGAAGGAGAGGATGATATCAGATCTTCGCCCGTGGGTCTCCAGGGGATGTGTAAACTTGAAGTGTTGGTGGGGGGGGGGCTGTTTTCTGAGCTGCCACCGGAAAGTTTCGATCTGTAGCTTTCGGGAACTTTGCTCACTACTATCGTTTCTCCTCAGGTTCTATCATCTTTGGTATCCTCTCACCTCACCCCTTCCTCTTCGAGGTGCCCTCTCAGAGGCCTAGGCACAAAATGTGTTCTATAGGTGAGGTGCTGAAGTCCTGGCTAAACATCTTTGACTCTTACAATCAGTCTGGCGGTTGTATAGTCATAATCCCTTACGCAGAATTTTATTTTATTTAGTGTAATATAAATTTCAAAAGTCGTTAGAAATTATTTAAAGTACTTCAAATGTTGAGGGGGCTAAGAGGATAGTGATGCATATTACTAAAACATTCTCAGATTTTAAAGGGATTGTGTTAAATTTGTATAGTGCACAAAAAGTTATGTTTTATATGTACGTGAATTTATGGTTGAATTTCAAACAGTATTATTCACAAAATTAACAACTGCATATGTTTCTATAGAATTACATTTTGAAGGATTTTACGAGAAGCGAGGTAAATAATTCTAACCTAGGCAGTGATATAAAATATCACAACTCATTCGCAAATCTGTGGCACTGCCAGCAGAAACCACGCTGTAACTACCCCAAAGTATAACAAAACTAAAAAGTACTTCATATCGGCAATGTTCACACAAAACATTTAACTAATCAACTGAAACTTAGTTTTGCATTATTAAGTCAGATGCCTCCGCGATAAAGTACGAGCCTAGCAATAAAGAACTCACAGTTACCATTCCCGTTTAACTTCCACTCTTAGAGTTGCTGTATTTTACGGTTTTTCCAGGTAGGTAGATGGATACCGGAATGTTTCTCATCTACCATGGCTTCCTTTACGTAATTTACCTTTAATTCGGCTTCCTTCTTATTTTCAAGTAAGCTTTTAGGTTTCGTGGCGTATGGTGGTGCTACACAGATGACGGAAATGCTTGTTCAGAGAAACATGTTGGCACTAGAGTGCTGCTTGGTCGACCGTTCATCCATCGTCTTTCTAGGTAGCTCCAGCAATGGATTGGGTCTTTGAGGTTGGAAATGTTAGGGGTTCCGAGCGTCTCTGTGTTCTTTCTGTATCCGTTCTACCTAAGCCCTGTAGCCTACTGTAGTTTCTTCACTTCGCGTCTTCCTTCTGGAGGGTGTAGTACACATAATGAATCCATGTAAGTCATAGATGACGACGTGTTCCTCTTGGTTGTATAACATAAACATATACTGTTGCGTTTCTAAGCATTTGGGTTTTGCAAAGATAGTCCATAAATATTTTATTTATGGGCGCTCTTTAATCGCTAGGGTTCCCAGAGTCTCTTTCACTATTGGACGTGGAAGACTAGCTAATTTTATTTTGAGGTCTGTTTACTACGCTTGAGGTTCTTTTACGTGCCGTAAATTTATGACACTGGACCAGCGGCTCCACTTTCCTTCCAAAGGAAGCCATGATAAAAAGTTTTTCGCCCGATAAATTCCATTGTCCTCCACCGGGTTTGAACCCCTTACATCGGCAATCAGTGCCCAGAAACCTAGCATGTTACTCTTAGTCCATGGAGGACAATAGTCCAATGATAAATTCTCAATAATGACATTACTTGTTTTGCAGGTATCTTGAGTATAATGAATAAAGGCCGGAGAGCTGTGCACTCGCATGCGATACAAGTTAGCTGGACACAGAGTATGAGTGACGACAGATAGACAGCGTGACCATCAAATGTGCAAACGAAAGAAACAACGTAACGTAGCACTCTGCGAACTAGTGAAGCATTCTTTTGCAAGTGTATGCAGACGCAAGGTCTAGGTGTAGTATAACGCGACTGTTTTGTGTACCCTCAAAGTGAGGGGTTTTCATGGTCAGGCTATAAGTACCTGCAGTTGTTTAGATGCGCAGCGATAACAGTGCAGTCCATGTGCACTATACCTATGGAAAAACGCACAAGCCTCCAGCCTTTAATACATAATTAATTAATGAACAAGTTATAGTTTTCTTTTCAAAGGCAGTTTCTTAACGTGCAAACGCAAACCACCTTTATGGCTTTTCATCTTTTTTGTGTGTAAGCTACTCTTTAGCTACGCATATGCGCAAAAATACAGGTTGCAGTACCGCAAACTTCATATAATTTGAAATAGCTGTAAACGCACATCCGCGGAGGACCTGACTGCACAACCATGCAAAATTATTCGTAAAGAACTCTGTAAGTCAAATGAAAATTATATTCATATAGGTAATATTAGTAGCACTCATCAGGGGCGGTTCTCCCTTGATGCGTTTGGATCGCTGAGTCACCTACTTGTTTTTTTAATAACTTATATTGTTAGGTTTTATCTTCTAGCATTTAATTTTCATTTATAAAAGTTCTCCAAATTATATTTTGTAATGCAACCGCTCTCTTGGCACTCGCTCGTCGATAATGCAGCTTGCTTACTTCCCGACTAGTGATTCGTTATTCAAAAGCCAAGGTGGCCGTTACACTTGCGGAGGGCGAGGAGAGGTTGGAGGGGTAGAATATATTGCTGGTTACCATGGCTACCGGTTCGATTCAGAGAAGCCGTACATTCCGCACCAACTTGTGTTGCCAACACTACACAGGACTTTCTTCCTACTTTTTTGTTTATTTGAAAGGAAATTTGTTGGTAGAAGTGGTAACCCGCTTGAAGCGAGCAGCACGTGTTATGTGCTACTGTTTATTATCAGTTAGCATCCTGTGTAAAAACGTAAATTTTTATGTGATAAGTGACTATTGTGGGACATGTGAAGTGTTTAATTTTGTATTTAAGGGATTTACAATGAATCCAATACACCAAACACCCTTTTCCATGGAAAAATGGTGACAAACTCGACGTGGTAAATATCGGTAGGCCAACATCAGTGCTATGCTTACAAAAACTTTGCGGCGGAGCATCTTCAAAATACAAGAGGATATTTAAGACTCGTTGGTATAAGGAACATAATTGTGTTGGACTGAAGGAGATGGGAAAAAACACTAAAAAATTGCAGACGCTCTTCGGGATAGCTCACGTGTATGTATTCTAAAATACAACGAGAACGTTAAGCTTAAGAGGCTTTTCATGCAATATCCCATTAGGGAAGTAGACGGGAAATGACATTTCGTGGATCTAATGAAAGCGAGGACTCTTTAAATAAAGGTAATTTTAAGTAACTTTTGGATTCCTATGCAAAGGGAAGCCCCATCGAAATTCAAAACCACTATTCCAGTATAAAATAAGTTTTTGCGATGCCGATTTTGTGAATGTATGTTAGCGACTTTTCCGAGTCACCCAATCAATTCACCCAGAGCCGCTCTTAGTATTCATCAATAAATTTAGACAGAACGAAGGAAATTGCTAATACCTTCACCTCGTTCTGCTGACGAGAAACTAGTACAATTACACGAGTTAAATATTCTAAGTAACATGTATGAGACATTTTAAGTAGATCTTAAGAACAAAATGATTTTCTTTACATGTAAAACACATTTAAACTTCTATGTAATAATTCCAGTACCATTTTATCAGATGGCACATTTTATGCGAGTCCAAAATATTTTTATCAGATGTATACAGTGGAAAGGTAGAATCCGACTGAAAAATTCAATGACATAGCCGGGATTTGAACCACGATCTTCTGGTCTCCGTCCAGCCGCTCTAACCATTGAGCTACTATGGCCAACGTGCCGATATGACATTGAATTCCCCAACTGACTCATATTCTTCCCGGTAAAGCACTTAGGAGTTCTCATAAACACATAAGACAACCTTGCGACTTACAACGTGTAAGTACTTTAAGGCCCGGGCTTTATAGTTAACCAATATTAGGTCAATTAATGGCAATTAATTGTTCTTTCACACTTTTAAGTGGTTTATCGGAAAAAAGTACGAGTCAGTTGGAGAATTTAATGTCATATCGGCACGTTGGCCATAGTAGCTCAATGTTTAGAGTGGCTGGACGGAGACCAGAAGATCGTGGTTCGAATCCTGGCTATGACATTGAATTTCTCAGTCTGATTCTACCTTTCCATACTTTAGCCTACACACGGCCAGTGTGAAAGAACAATTAATTTCCAGATGTATACAGTTCACTCATATACAAATGTCGGATACATTCAACTTATATTTTGTTTACTTCATCTAAAGCTATTGAAACATATGAAAACATGTGGAACGATATTCGCCAGCTTTATAAAACAATTTTACCTTTGAATTAGCGGCTCCTACTACTATAAGAAATGCGTTTTCGAATTCATATCTTGAATGTTGCAGCTTTTATTTGGGACAGGCTTGGCTTCGGAACATTATAAGCATTGGATTGAAATATGAATACATTCATGTGAGAATACAGAGGACTTACAGTGTAAGTTAAGCCTATATATTAATTTGCGCTAAAGATATGTTGCCTTTTGCGGTAGTGTAACCAATGCCCATTTGCGCAAATACTGCCTACCATTGCGTAAAAGTGCCGCACCGTAACCTTTTTCACATTGACCATTGCTTCCTATGCATCTGATAACAAACAGCTGTTTCTTCTTACTGTTCCTGTTTCCAATCCGGTTTAGATGTTCTTACATCCCTTAATATTAAAAAAAAACTACTTTGTCTATTACTTTGTCTGCCAGCTAGCGGACAAAGAATTAAATTACACCCTAAAATCTTACTATGCAGATTTTGCTGGAACCACACCTCTTTATTTCCAATCATTTTCGAAGAATTCCATTGTGCGTGTATGTGTGTATCTGTGTGCAGCATAACTAAAAAGATGAATACCAAGTTGGATAGATATCAAGTTTTGTATTTTCATTTAATGTTTTCCAAGGATGCGATATGAAGGTTTTCAAGAAATTTTCGCCTCCCTAAGCCACACTTTTTATGCAACATTTCTTATCTTTGTTTTATTCTAAAAATTGATCTCAAGATATTAAATTGTAACATATTTTTAATATATATACACGAGAAATAAAATGCATATCTTTAAATGTCTTTGAACATTTCGTGAAATAGCTTCTGTAATACTGAACTTTGTGTATCTAGGAAATCTTAGACGTTATGTATAAGTTACGTGGGAAGAAGCCGAGGTTCGATGCGTTAGCTGTTTCGGAACATATTTTGAATTCTGAACTAGTGGACTTGCATTAAAGTTAACAGTCCTTTTCTTTTTTCTTTATTTACTTTGCCTTAGATTGCAAGAGCTTGTTAGAGAAATATCTCATTGCTATTTCCGTATGTTATAACTTGTAACTAAGCAATGTTTGTATAATTTGAAATAACACCTAACCTAAAATATAAACAGAGCTACTTAACTCGTGTAGAGAATAGCCATTTTATGTAAAATGTGTAACATATAAAGGAGGTATGTGAGTTTATCACCGACAGAGAGTCCGTGTGGATTTTTCAAATCAGATTTCTTTCATTTTTCAGTCTCCATTCGTTTCCATTATGTCACATTAAGCTGATGCATTTATAAACGTTCTCCAATAATCTTGAATCATAAAAGACTTAATTTTCATAATAAAGTAACATAATTCTAAGCTTTAAAATACCCTTATTCAACTAGCATATGCAAACTATCAGTTAACTGAAACTAGAAGTCAAAAAGTGCATGTTTATTAAAAGAAACGACCAACTTTACACCTTGTCTTATCATGAAAGCTTTATCACTATACTTTATACACGAAGCAACCTTTAACTAATTAGTTTCAAAATGTTTATACTGCTTCTCAGAAGCATGCCCTTTAAGAAATGTATTTACTATTTTTATAACAGTGCTTTAGCTTTGAGCGATAAATTGTTAACGTTTAAAAAATCAAGAAAATTGAAGAGTACTGAAGGTAATAGTTTATTTCATATGATAGACTTTTTGGCAAATTATTTACTGTAAAATGTACAATTTTGATATTAATATTTTAGAAATTAATCCTGAGGAGTATTTTATGAGAAAAATAGATTTAAACAATAAACATTCATATTTGAAATATACAAGCTAGAGTTTTGAAATTTGTCAAAGACATAACTGTGATGTGCAAATAACTTTCAGTAAGATATCTTTAGATATGTGAAGCTTTCAAATTTCACGGATACATTTCCTCAATTGCTTACAATTTCTTTATCTTCACTTCTTCGTAGCCTCTAATTTTGTCAATTTTTTCATAAAGCATGTAAGGAATATTTTCTTGTAAGAGTTCTCAGAAGATGTTTCTCTTTCTACCAGATTAACATTATTTGATGTGGGCTTTGAAAAGCTTCATAAATGAAATTTAGTTACAGTGAGTATGGGGGTTTTGAAATGTTCTGGGATTACGTTACTACTTGAGTTAACTAGTTCACAACTATTTCGTACGTAGTGCAGCTGATTTGACGAACATTCAGTGTTGTGAGAAATTATCACACATAAGCCTGTGTAAGCGTATGTAAGCCGGATTTGAGAAGTGAACTAGAGAGGAAACCGCAACATCTTCGCCTTACACTGTCGGCTCTCTAATAACAGAGCTAAATTACGTCACTTCCTCTCCGTGATGCCGGAGCTCGAAGTCATTTTAGTGACAGTGCCTCTGCGGAGGATGTTGAAAAAGTTTCATGTATGTATTGATGATCCATACAACAAATAATTAATATAATTTTGTTGTTGCAACACATTACATTCCATCTAAAAGTTCAATATTGAGATTTTATTAAAAACACACGTTTTGGGGTTTCGGAACCTTATTGATTCTTTTAGAACAAGTTTTGAGCTTGTTTTCATGTGTAGTACCTGTGTAAGCAGAAATCAAAAAGGAAAAGATCAGCTGAATACCAAACATGTTCACCCTTCTCCAAGGATGTAACGCTAAGATTTTAGAGAAAAATTCCTCCACCACAAGCTACCCCTTAAATGTATGGAAACTGTTGCGTAATTGTTTTATTTTTTTCAAATGTGGTTAACGATTTGGATTAAATGCTAATTATCATACTTGCATGGCAAATAAAATGTTTATCCTAATTATTTGGGGAATGGTCCGTGAAGAGTTCCTTGTTCATATACACTTCTGTATAACAAACCAGAAGCCAAAGATCTTATTAAATCACACAGTTTACGTCAAATAAGTTGTTATTATCGAGAAAGCAATTTCCAATATATTCACTAATTTTGGTTTGAATCTTGTAATACTTATACTTTTCACAATTGCTATTTTGTTGTTCCTTTGTTTTCTCGTGTTCGTGCGAAGATTTCAAAGACATCACATAGAAACAGGAAGTTTAAAAATTATGTCCTAAAAAAATATGCAAATTTAAATTGAAACCTATCTGAATTAAAAATTAGTTAGGAGAATAAGATTTTGCGAGATTGAGTAGTGAAAATGAAGTGAATGCTCTACTTCAGACTTTTTCCTATGACACTAACGTTGCAGTTATGAATTCATTCAGTATTTCTTTTATGTGAGATGTTTGAAAGAAATCTGATATGTAATACCCAAAGTAATTCATTCTATTGCTGAAGGAAATGTTATCACAAGAGGAAGGAAGATAGTAATTCACTTATAGAAAGTTGGATGAGTGGAAGTGGATAGTAAACCTATTAACTTATTTGGCACGAGTTCCATTCCACAGTGGAAAAAAGAAAAATAAACAATCTGTCGGAAAGCGCAACTGTTGAGTGGTACACAGAATAAACGGAATTGGTGATGGACAAATGCTGAAATGCCCACTTGGTGTGTATGAGTAAGACAATGCATAGTGCCTGCTGTTCAACTGTGAGCCATACTCGATGGAGTAGTCGACCCTGAGATGAAAAACCACATATCTACACATGGAGGCTGTCATAATGTTAAGAAGTACATAATCCGCTATTTTAGTAATGTTTAACGCATTAGGAATGCACAAAAGGACGGTGAAATGATTACAAAGTTAATGAGACACAGACCATATTTCTCCCACCGAAATGAGCACCACACTTGTTTTATACAAAGGGAAGGGAATTCAGAAACATAAGCTAACACTCGATTGGTTCATGACAGAAACAGCTTTAATAAGGATGAAAAAATAGTTCCGCCAGTTATTAATGTTATTTTTTCTGGAATGTGCTAATTAAATCTTAAAAACTTTAATAGCATCATGGCACATTTAAAGTTTGTTCAACAAATAACAAAAATTCATTTATAAGTATAAACTATGGCAACCGTGAACAGTTCAGTAGGAGAGTGGCGATATGGCGTCAATGTACAAAGGGCGTCCAGAAAGTAAATTCTGTTTCAATTTATCTCCGATGCAGCGCTGCGATCTCAGTTCCACACATGCGCGGTAGACTCTCTGAATCAAGAAGAAGAAACGTGAGTCATTATGAGATCGCTGTCAGCCATGTACGCTTTGTTGTGCTTGTTTACAATGTCGGTGTTGATTGAAAATCCCGCCACTTGTAAAATCAGATCTGTTATTCGTTTTCTGAATGCTAGGAAAGTGAAACCAATTGAAACTTATCGGTAAATTTGCGACGTCAAAAGGTGTTGTATTTCTTCACGACAACGCACGACCACACACTGCAAATGCGACGAAAAACATCCTACAGAGATTTAGCTGGGAAGTGTTTGACCACCCCGCGTACAGCTCTGACCTCGCTCCTAGCGACTTTCATCTGTTTTTGCATCTCAAATCTTTCCTTGGTGGTCAACACTTCAACAGTGGCGAAGAGCTGAAAGAAAATGTTTCCAACTGGTTGAAGACACAGGCGGCAAACTTCTACGAAGAAGGTATACAAAAACTTGTGTCTCTCTATGACAAATGCCTGCAAAATTTCGGCAATTATGTGGAAAAGTAGTTTAAGAGTTGTAGAAATTTGTGCAATAAATAATTTTTCTGTATCTGTACACAATTTAATTTTATTACCAAACAGAACTTACTTTCTGGATGTACCTCGTAGATAACATATTAGCGGTCCAACTGTCGTAGTGATATAAACTAATGTTCAGGGTTTCCAGAAGCACCATAAAGGTTAAATTTTGAAAAGTAATGAAAAGCAGATTGTGTTAAATGTGCTTCACAAGTTAATGGAACGTCATTTCGATGTTGTAGTAAACTAGCATTGTGAAATTTCTGCTGAGTATACCGGCATCGAAAAACACTGTGCTGCGAATCTTACCTGGTTTTGATGAAAATAGGCTACTTATACGGAAGCTAACACGCTGATTTCTAAAATAAGTTTTCGCGTAACACGTAGGTACAATTTTAATGAAATTCGATACTTTTTATATATTGGGCACTATATATAATTGCGGTATTTTGGAAATTTATATTGTGATTTGTGAGAAAACCTTACGTGATAGGAAAACATGGAAAGTGCCATTCAGTTTAGCACATTCAAATTAGTTAATATGACCTCTCAAATCAAAAAATGTGTACTCTGTATCGTTTTATACGCAATGCACTTGTTTTTATACCAAATACAATATTTTAAACATTTATTTTGTAATTTGTGAAAAAACACCACTGAGCACCATTGAAGGGAAAGCATCATTCAATTTAACACATCAAAGCTTGTTAATATCACCTCTGAGATCGCAAAAAAACCGGCGAATAAAATTTTTATTTGCAGTGAGATAATTGAAAATGATTGGTACCATTAAAACACCGGGTAAAAGAAGAGAAAGGCCCAAAATAGTTTTGGTAAAGATGAACAACCTTAATAAATGCGCAATTCGTTCTATATATTATACATATTATCAAGAAACTAAAAACGTATTATTTTTATATCCTTATTATAGGTGCCCTGCAACAGAAATGATATATTACGCAATATCTAAAACCAGGTGCTCATAGAAATATATAAACATTTTAAGTGACAGAATAGAATAGTTTATTCCAGAAAACGGTGAAAAATATGTAATTGGTTATTGTAATAAACAAAACTAATACTAAAGTAGAATGAAATAGAGGCTAATAAATAGTATTTAATTGTTGCCTTTGTTTAAGAATTAACTACGTGATTACTTCAAGATTCACAAATATGAGGAACGCCCACTTTCTTCTCGGGCAGCCAGCCATGTGAAAAAATGATTATATATCAACGTTTCGGGAGTGTACATCTCTCCCATCATCAGGGTATTTATAAAATGTTATACCACAAATCAAATACTGGATATAACATAACTATAAACAAAGACAAAACACTATCAAAATTCGCATTCTGGAACAAAAGACTGTTTTCAGTAAACTAAATGCCAGGTCAGGAAATGGCGTGAGTATAGAAAATTCTGTCAAAGAAACGTAACTACTTAACTTGACTATCAAACTGTATTGATCTTTGCTTCTTAATTCGATGGATTTCCATTTTTAAGGCCGCTTTCTAAGAGGAGATGAACTGAAATCCAGCATCACGATTAATCGTGCTCCTTTCAGAGGAAATCGCCAAAGCCTCCTTAATTCTCCGCTCCCAGTAACTGTTGCATTTTGCCAAGATGGTCGTCTTCCGCAAATTGGCTCTATGGTCGTTATCACTAACAATGCTCTGCCAGCCCAGACTTCTCAGGTTGCATTAAACGAATGCTCCGTTCATGTTCGATTATTCTAGTAGTGATGTTCCTTCCGGTTTGTCCTATATACGGCGTCCCACATTCACAGGGAATCCGGTACACTCCCGGAACTTGGAAGTCCAGTTTATCTTTCACTGGCCTCAACAGAAGTTTAATCTTCGGAGGTGGCTTGTGGATGGTCCTGATGCTGTATTTGGCGAGAATTCTGCTGATTCTGCCGGATAGATTGCCGGTAAACGGGATGCAGGCTGAAATGGTGGGCAACTGACGCTTGCTGTATTACAGGTTTCCCTTTCCTAGCTTTGGTGATCGAGGCTTCAACGTCATATTCGGAGTAGCTGTTTTGACGGAAAGTAAGTCTCAGGAGCTGTAATTCTTGTTTTAAGTGGCGGGAATCAGATATAGATAAAGCTCTGTGGGCCAGTGTATTGAGAACTCCCAGTCGTTGAAACTTATGATGGAAACTATGAGCGTTCAGATAGAGATCGGTGTGTGTAGCCTATTTAGCACATTTCAGTGAATAGATGCTTGCATCTATTCATACTTTTATGGTGCATATAAATCTGAGTTCTACTTATCAGTAAGCTCGCATTAGACTAAAATATTTATTCTCAGGCAATTGAAACTGAATAAGTCTTTCGTAAATCCTGTGAGTGGTAGAGTCCACGAAGGTGCCTCTGATTTGAAACACCACAGCTGCAGCATTGAGAAGAAAATCCTGTTATAGAAAAAGAGTTGAAGATAAAATTTCGGACTTTGGGGTTCATTAAGGCTTTGCTAATGAAGCGGGGTAGCTCAGACGATAACAGGACTGCATACAAAAGCACTCATTCCAATTCTACCAACCATTTGTAATAAAGTGAATGATTATGTAACGGTGATTTCAGTTCTGATTACAAGTGAAAATTTTTGAAGACTTTAAACAGCCTTCTAGGTGTCTTTTGCAATTAACATTTTCATAGTGCCTCTTCTATAAAACGTTTCATATATTAGCAAAGAAACTTGATCTTAATAGCTTGAGAACGTTTTGGTGTACACTGCCAAATGTACGCATGAATGAATGAATAGACAATTAGATTCCATGTAGGGCAATGGGCTCATATAAATGGAGAGCTCATGGAAATGTTTGTATATAATATTATATTATTTGCCAGATTTGCCTGGTTGTATACCAAGAGAATTTAATTTCATATCGGCACGTTGGCCATAGTAGCTCAATGGTTAGAGCGGCTGGACGGAGACCAGAAGATCCGTGGTTCAAATCCCGGCTATGGCATTGAAATTTTCAGTCTGTCTCTACATTTCCAGAATTTAGCCTACAGACGGCCAGTGTGAAAGAACAATTAATTTCCATTAATTGACCTAATAGTGGTTAACTATAAAACCCGGGCCTTAAAGTACTTGCATGTTGTAGGTCACCATTAAGGTAGTTGTCTCATGTGTTTATGAGAGCTCCTAAGTGGTTTACAGGGAAAAATATGAGTCAGTTGGAGAATTTAATGTCATATCGGCACTTTGGCCATAGTAGCTCAATGGTTAGAGCGGCTGGACGGAGACCAGAAGATCCGTGGTTCAAATCCCGGCTATGGCGTTGAATTTTTCAGTCTGACTCTACGTTTCCACAATTTAGCCTACACATGGCAAGTGTGAAAGAACAATTAATTTCTATTAAATATGCAGCTTCAACGGAGTACCACGCAGGTAGCCCATAGTACAACTATAGTTCACCATGTAGGTTACGGTTTAGAAGTATAGAGTTTCATCACTACGATGAAGGCAACGTCTTTTGCGTCTATTGAACTTCCGAGAAGAAGGATACAGCCGAGACCGTACTGAGCGCGTTCAGGTCTAAGCGCAGTGGGGTCCCTAATGCTTCCAGGACGCCCATTCAATGTCCCTCTATCTACACGACAGGACGACCATGTTCTGTTTAAAGTTATGTAGAAACATTTTTCTCTTTAAGCGCAGATAGGCAGCTGAAGTTTTAAAAAATAACTTTAAATTTTTGAAAATGGAATGCTATTTTTGTTAAACGAAATGATATGTCGTTTATATATTTAAGATATTATTTGCACCCTTGAGTTGCTGTTTGATAGTTCTGTGTGCCATTTAAATGCCTCTCATTCCTTTACCTTAATTTAATTACCTTCATACTAAATATTCCTTTGCTTTCTGTACCTTTATCTTGAAATTAATGGGCCGATCGTTATGAAGCTTTTCAGGGACATGTAAATATAATGCATGCACATTTTATTTCATAGTGTTCTATTTATATTGAATATTATTATCACAAAGCTTTCATTTTTCTTTGGGGCAAATTGTTTTAATTGATTGAAATGTCTTGTGAAAACTTTAGTAAAGCTATTACCTCCATTTTATAGGAGGAAACCCGCCCAGCGCTGTATGTGCATCACAAATCTAACTTTGCGGTCACCTGGAATCGAACCCAGGCCGACGTGGTGAGAGCTAAACGGTCTCACCACTCAGCCACTTTGGCGCATAGGTACAATAAACCAAGTACGGTTTCCATGACGAATCCCCTCCGAACAGTTCCAGTTATCCATTTAGTTATTCAGTTTGTATGTTTAACAATATTCTTAACATACGTTATATTATTTAGCTGCTCCACTTATGTATAGTGAAGCATTTAAAAATCAACAATTTCCATTTGAACGACCTGCAGTTTTCGCAGAACGATAATGTAATATAAAGACCACATGTAAAATTTTAATAAAGTGCGAGCATTTATTTCATGCATATAACTGATTATTGATTTAATTGGTTTAATTGTGTTAATTATCACTAGCCCACGTGTCAAACAGAATGTTACATCCCCATCCATCATTTTATTTTTGCTTTAACAAACCATTATAAAGAGCTTTACAGTTTAGTCTTTTAAAACTGAAATGTAGCTATCCAGCCCCCCCCCCTCCGTCAAAAAAAAAAAAAAAAAAAAAAAGATCAATGGCTTTGTACTTGCTGTATTTTCAATTCTGTGATTACAAGGTGCTGAACATATTAATATAAATTACGTATTTGAAAAGGTTCTTAAGATTGAAATTCGAATATTATTATATCAATGAGCTTTTCTGAGAATTGGAAGTTAATACATCAAAAGGTTTGACACGTGCACCATTTTAAGCAGTAAAATATGCTGATGAAGAACATTTTGAGAAATCTACATTTAGAATTGGAACGTGTATTACAGTAATGTGTTTAGGACCTTTCAAGGTCTGAAAGCGCTTTACATATTTTTAATATTAGTAAATCCAAAAATCCAAATGAAAGTAGTGTAAATAAAAAAATGGAGTGTTTTGATCTTCGTTTTACAGATCTATACAAGACTATACAAGGCTTAAGATAATTGGCTAAGAGCAAATAAAAGAGCATAATTAAATTCAATAACACCAAAAGGAAGTAAATTTAAATCCACCACTTCTATTAACGAAGAGAAAAATGTATAAATTAAAGCGTATACTGTTTAAAGTACAGAAAGTATACTCAGTGAGGAACTAAGCGTTAGTACAGCGTTAATTTAAATAAACTTCTTTCTACTTTAAACAGCATTCTAAATAAATATTTGTTTTATAAATAATAATGATGATAATAATAGTAATAATAATAATAATAATAATAATAATAATAATAATAATAATAATAATAATAATAATAATAATAATAATAATAATAATAATAATAATAATAATAATAATAATAATAATAATAATAATAATAATAATAATAATAATAATAATAATAATAATAATAATAATAATAATAATAATAATAATAATAATAATAATAATAATAATAATAATAATAATAATAATAATAATAATAATAATAATAATAATAATAATAATAATAATAATAATAATAATAATAATAATAATAATAATAATAATAATAATAATAATAATAATAATAATAATAATAATAATAATAATAATAATAATAATAATAATAATAATAATAATAATAATAATAATAATAATAATAATAATAATAATAATAATAATAATAATAATAATAATAATAATAATAATAATAATAATAATAATAATAATAATAATAATAATAATAATAATAATAATAATAATAATAATAATAATTTATTTTTGATTTATTTGATAATATTCAAAATAAGAAAATGAATACAGAGTGTTAGAGGTATGAGCACGCAGACTTCGCACGCTGGTAGATCCAAATGTGACAAACAATAAAGTCGAATAACAATTTCATGTATCTTGAAAAAGAAAGGAGATAAATGAACATTACTGAATGCATTATCTGCGGAGCCTGGCAATAAAGTGTGACGTCAGAATTAAATTCTTTAGTTTTGGTTTGTGGCCAGGCATGCATTCACACCTGCATTGGCTGAAAGTTTAAACTGGGTCAGCACTTGAAAGTCGGTGCGTCACGTGCCTGTGTGATTATCAACTAATGCCAGTAGTGAAGGGTAGGGTGCTTTTCCTTTAAGCTATTCAATCGTATTCACGAGACATAAACTAAAAGCTGCGAGAAGCTACGCAGAGGTTGATCAAAGATAACAAATTTAACTATTAATCAAGAAATTACTTCATTCAGGTGCATCCGGTACAATTATATCAAAGGATGCTGAACAGGAAGTTTATTATTAGTCAGTAACTACAATATGAAGATCATTTAAGGCTTAAAAATTTCGCGGTGAGCGTTATTAATCGTAGCTTCAGAATTTTATTATTTTAAACACAGCTTGACCTGACTGATCACCCGAGAAGCTACGATTTTTACCAACATGGCGTCTATTTACAGTAGATGCTCAAAATGTACTCCGTTAGACTCTTTGCTATGGCTGTTGGGTTGGTAATTCTCCCACTGGGAAACTTATTTTAAGTGTGCGCTTCATGAATGTTCCAGTTGGCTTTGCCATAAACAAGAACAATATTTTTGATTAGTAAAGACAGTCATACATGGTTCTGAACGCTTCAGAATCATCTGAAACACTGACAGAACTCGCTATTCTGGACATTTTGCGGCAGGTAGTTTTACTGTTTACATTCCTTACATTCCATTCTACACACACGCCAATGTTAGAGGTTGCCAAGCGTAAACCCACGACTTAATTGCAATAGACATGCAGGAGTCCAGTCCTTACATATCATTTCTTGACTAAACGAATCATTTTAGCAATATATGGTAAATAAAAAATAACACATCTTTTATAGCTCTACTTAGTTATCCTAATTGCAGAGTTAAGCTATAACGCGTGTTGGCTAATTCGCGATCAAAGCTTTGATCAATTTTATCGTTTATTTCTGTAACCATGCACTTTAGAGTAAAATGAGACAAGAACTTATGTGTTAGTTTAACGTCAGGAAGGTAACCGTTAATACTTTGTACACTAACAGAGGAAAATAATTCTTTCCCCAAGATGTCAATATAAGTATGAAAATTGAAGTTACATCAACACAGAGTTATAGGTTTTCTCCCGAACCAGTCGCTCTATACTGAACTGCTATATAATTTCACGAGAACTTTTGTATTTTAATCCGAAGCCGTTTAAGGATTAAAGCCAGGTTTAGTAACGTTAGGACATTTTTGACTTCAAGTTTGGCCAAGGATAGTTAAACTCATAGAAGCGTCAGCTACTTAAAGAGTTTCTACAAGATATTTCTTGCAAGCAACTATAAATTTTACTCAAAATATATGCGTTTAAATCAACGGTTTAGATTAAAACCAGCGTTCTATGTAAACATAACGAAATCTATCCAGATTATTGCTAAAATTGAGGTAGCGCTTAATTGAAATTTAAGTAAAAATTGTTAAATATTATTTTTTCATAAAAATTAACAGGAATTTGAAACTTTAAAAAGGCCTGTAGCTTTGTTCCACTTAGCAGATTTACACTATCAATTAACTGATGTTGTAAATAGAGAACCGCCTTTTAATAATAGGGACGTCAAACTTCAGATCTTGTTTTCTCACAAACTTTTTTCAATATTTTTCATACTAAAATGCCAAAAATGGTGCAACTTATTGCTAATTTATTTCAAAATTGTTGTATGATTATACATTTTTGAGAATAATTCTACAAGTGTTAGAAACAAATTATTAATTTTTCAAAACCAAAGAATTGCAGAATACAACATACCGGGTGAGTCAGCATTATCGAGTTTTATGCAATCCGCGTTTTATATTCCAACATGAAAACATCGATCCCATTCCTAGGTTCTACCTACGTATTTAACATGGGTGTTAAAAATTCGATGAAGTTAGTACTAATATAGATGTTGTCGCGTCGCCTGCAATTTATTCGTAATTAGACAGCTGACGTTTGTACGTCTGCAAATGTTCACTGAAACCAGCGAAAACTCTATGTTAAACGGAATGTTTATCTTACACGTTACTAGGTACCTCAAACGAGCGTCAAACTGCGATGTCATCTGTCTGCCGTGAAGGTGGTTCGAATCTTCTACATAGTTATACTAACTTTTTTACTTTGTAATACTCACAATTTACAATTATTATGAAAAATGTTATAATTTTCATTTTTAATTGTTTTATTTATGTTTTATGGCATTGTTTGATATTTCTCCATTAGTGAGCTACAAGTAATTAGTTGTTTAATCACACCTATATGTTGGTGCAATTGAAATAAGGATCATTTATACACATTTGAACACAGAGAACAAGGAAATTACAGTATCAGAGGTTAACATGGAAGCTAAACAAATTTTTTCAGACATAGAATTATTGTTAATGAACACCGTCGTTTCAAATTGTTATGTCTTGTGGCGCTGGAATGTCCCTTTTTCTATTCCTGGAGCACAACTTCTCTAGCGAAACAAGTGATGGAAGTGATGACTTTCTTGGGTAAGCTGGGCACGCTGTTGAATGGAGCCTCTGACTCAGTGTAGCCTGGCTAGTTGAACAGATCTACAGGCCATTGTAATCGGTTGGCGAAGTGTTTCTGGATTGTCCAGTTCCTTTGCGTAAACGCGTTCTTTAAAAAAAAAAAAACCAAGGGAAGAAGACAATATGTGTCAGATCAGGTGATCTGGAAGGCCTGGAGACTGGCACTAGTCTTTCTGACCAGGATGTGCAGCATTCAAATGATTGCAGACGATCATCGGTCGATGCAGAGGAGAGCTATTGTGTTGAAACCACTTCGTCAGTCGCTCCATCAGTAGTACATTGTCTAATAATAAGGGGAGCTCATTACGAAGGAATTCCAGATAGCGTGCTCCTGTTAGATATCCCTAGAAGAATAATGGTTCAACAAGGTAGTCTCCTAAGATTCCACACCAGATATTTACTCCGCACTACTCTTGGAATACTGCCTCCCTTACCCAATCAGAATTATCAACACATATCAGCATATTGTGGAGATTCACAGTTCAATTGTTGTGAGATCTTTATTCGTCAGAAAACAGTATCCTGGATGCGAATCCCACATCATTTGCTACTCGCTCCAGCAACCATTCACAAAAGGTTACTCGAGCTTCGAAATCTCTCCCATGAAGTGCTTGGTGTAGGTGTAAGCAATAAAGACGAAACTTACTAGAGCTCTATATTCGCACTAAAGAAGACTGACTGATGTTCACCTCTTGAGCAGATGCCCATGTAGTATGCGGAATATTCTGGATGACGTTCAAAACTGCTGCTGCATTAACACCTGATGTTGTTGGCACGTGTCTAACAGGAGGCATTCTCGCAAGTGACACTGTTACACGCAGACACCCTTCAACATTCCGGAAAGTGTTTGTTTTCTGTTAGTTGTCGTCTATTCGGATATCTCTGCCGATGTAGATGCTGAGCCGCTGCTGTATTTGTTCTTACTTCTCTGTAGGTCAAAAGCATATCTACCTACTCGACTGTCGAATGCACAATGAAAGACTGGCACAAAATAGATATCGTGCGACAGCGTACTTGGGGAGAACGAAGGGGTCGGCATTCATAGCAGCACTACGTCATGCCAGTCCAATGGGGCAGAAGTTATTATACTGGTTCTATTACAAACTGCAGACAACCAAAAACGATTAAAATTATAGGTAATGTCCTAAGTCCTCAGGAACTCTATAATTAGACTACTGTGAATTCGGTTTCCTAGTTTTGATGAACATAAAATAAATGTTTATAATGCTGAAACTCGAACCTGTGTCATTAGAGGGCCACAGAAGACGTCATAATTCTATTCAGCTATTTCGAGACTTGACTGAAAGCATCTTCCGCGTTCAATAATACGACTTGTATGCCTGGCGCTATGCCATTGCCACCTTAAGAGTTTTTGTGCTTGATTTAGCCTTTTAAGACAGTTTTAATCATTTGATTGGCGCTTTAACATTATTAATCTAATAGCAAAATTTCTTATGTATGTTAATTGAGATGCATGAAACGTAGTTTATGTGAAAATGTAAATAAACCGTTGTTTAATAATATGTTCCTTTTGACTGTACACTCCATGATGGATGAGGCGTGTCTCTAATATTTTCCATATTTTTGGCAGCCAACCACTTCTCTAAGCACAAGAATCCGTCAATATTTTAGCTGACGTTAGTGTATTCATATGATAGGTGCATTTTTTCGAGGCGTTTACTGAATTACGTTGCTATGTATACACTATTAAAAAGTTCGTAAAATCGATTGGAAACCGGAATTCGCTCTAGTAATAGAATTGTATGTTTTGAGGTGTACTTTAGCGAGGAGTAAGTTCTGGATTTTATACAGCAATTTCTCTAAATTTTGAGCATTCCTCTCTCTATCAACGTCAAGTAATACAGTTTAGTGAGCGTAAAACTATAGTAAGGTCATATCCCATTTGAAGGGTGGCTTATCTCCCAAAAATGCAAGGCGCGGCTGACTCACCTGGTATAATCGAGTACTACAAATAAATATAATGCCATAGAATTTTTGGATACTCATTTGTTGTGAAACCTAATTTTGTCATGTGAATGATTTATAAATTGCATAACATGGGGCTTTTTAGGGCAGTTAATTTACTACATAAAGAATAAATATTTAAATAACCACCTTAGATGTAATTTTTAAACATGATGAAAGTGTTAGTGCTATTATGTGTAAATAAGCGGTACAAATTTCAACGAGGAATCTCACAGTATGAAGTTTTCTAACTTCAAAGATGTATTACTTTTACGTTCATGGACAATAGAGAAAGAAAATAAAACCTTTGTAAAATTTATGTTCCTATACACGTAACATCAATCAGAGTAGCCAGAATTGTATTATAGCTGGAACAAAGTTGTACGTGTTAACATTTGCCATTTTTTTCTAAAAAAGATCACATTGTACTGTACATAATTCCAAAGCATGATAACTAATCTTGAGAAAACGCAGAGTGTGATAGTATAGGACAATTCAAGGAAACAAAATCTTGGCAATTCGATAGTAAACGTGAATTATATTATTTATCTAAAATTAAACGCATGAGTCAAAGAAATAAAGGAAATTATGTCAAGTTATTTTTTGTAAAGTGTCTCAAATGTTGCGATGAGAATCGCCGAGACATATATTTAACTCCATTATCCATTGTAGAGAGAACACGGGGGTGTATATCCCGGTTATTCAGAATATAAGTTATGCCAAGGCCATTTGGAGCACTAAAAATCACTGTTGCTCCGCTACATTGTAATACTTTGATTTTTAAAATACGTACTAAATTTTACAGTATAAACAAATAACATTTTAATAAGGACTAATGAGACCAAGTATAGGTAAGAGTTGCCTATTAATGTATAACTTGCTACTGAAACCCCGGGTGATTTTGTTCATCTCCGTCATATAATAATGATGATGACGACAACGATTGTGATAATAATAGTAAAACAGTGCTCTAAGTTTAAGATCGACGCCCGCAACAGTTGCCATGCCGCGGCGGTCGCCCACTTGCTCGCCGATCTTTGAGAGTTTTAACTCATGAAACTAAAAACAACGTAAGTTACTTACTGTGCTACATTAATTACAGAAGTCGATACTCACCCTAATTACAATAGCTGCTGTAAGTGCTGCTCATTTTGTACTATACGCAAGTCACACCGTCGTAAAAAAGCTTATATTCCTTTTATCAATTCCACTGCCAAATCTTATCGATTTCCCTACGAATGTTTTCTTTGAGTTTATCTAAGGTACATTGTATGACGAACTGACATATTTTGAAATATTAAATGTGTATTTTCAGAAGGATAATGCGACCACGCATGCTGCTGGAGCATCCATGACAGAGCTCCTCTGTATCACTGGCAATAAAATTATAAGCAGTGGACTGTGGCCTGCAGTTTCCTCTGATCTGATATCATTAGATTTTTATTTCTGGGGAGAAGCAAAATGGAAAGTGTATGCAAATAACCCATATAACTTAGATGAACTTAAATAGGCAAGGGAAATAGGCAAGATTGGTGCAGTGGAATTGTTGAAAGTGGATGCGAGTCCTCTTTTGCAACTGTGTGACTTGTGTATAGCACAAAGCTGATAACACTTACAGCTGCTCTTGTGATTAGGTCGAGTGCAAACTTCTGTAATTAATATAGCGCAGTAAGTTATGCTGTTTTTAGTTCCGAAAGTTAAAACCAACAGTGAACACTTCTACTTATGGCCTGAACAGCTTAACCTCACACGTTATCAACTTATATAATGCGCTGCCACTGGAACTGAAAGGCTGCAGGAACATAAAAGGTTTTAAAAGGAATTTTGCTGAAAATTTAGTGAAGGCATATATTGATAGCTGATAAAGTGTTACACATTTATAGCTGGTTTGAAAGCTGAACTGGTTAAAAATTAACATGGATTAATGTCCCATAGAATATGTAGCTTTTTTCTGTTAAGTTCTTTGTTACTATTATTTCTTGAGTTATAGTGAATGTTTGTATCTTTGTATGTTTCATATATGATATTCTTGTACGGTAATTCATTCCTACCATGAAAATGTAATATAAGTATTGTTAAGGGCTGTTTGCCATCATTTTATATATTTTTGTACTGTTCCCTAGCATGAGCAAATGTCTGGTAATCTTTTCAGATAACAATAAATAAAAAAAACTCCCGAGTATCGCCGAGCAAGCGGTGACCACCGCGGCAAGGCAACTGTCGCAGGCGTCGACTCTTAAACTAGCAGCACTGTAATATTAGTAATAATGAAATTAAGAATGACAGTACGAAGAATAAAACAAGTGCTGGACGTTGTTTCCTCTTCAGCTTTTCGTTGTTCAACAGTTCAGTTGGGACTTGTGGGACAACCATTCAGTTGTGATTCGACTCGGATCAGTTGTGATTTGTTCTCTGTGCAACAGTGTCTCACGTTTAGCGTTTGCACTACACTAAGCGCCAAAGTGATAAATAGCTTGTGTTTGGCAGCAACTGGAGCTTTAAATTGTTACACAATTTTCACTTCTTTAATGATACTACATATGTTACTCCAGCGTTACATCCAAATTTTTGGTATGAGACAGTTTCATTGAAAAACCTTGATTTTATTAAATGTTTGCTTTCCCAATTGCCCTTCTTAGATAACATCTCGATTGAGAAGATAACGATATTAATTACGTTTTCAATATCATGGATTAATATATTGCTGACAATAAGTGCATAACAATCTGAACTTTTAAGCGTCCTAAGAACACCTAACAATTAATATTACTGAGGCTCATATCCACTTTAAGTAGTCCACTATACTATAAAATAGTATTAATTTCATTTATCGTATACATTTTGTAAAATGAATTGTAGCTTATCAAGAAGCTCATTTGTATTGCAAATGTCGCCAACTCTTGGCAGTTTAAAGATGGTATATCTACAAGTTTCTCTTCAATTTTTAATGTAAATCAAATTCACTTCTTTTAGTACATTGTATTATCAATGTGCTTCTTTGTTTGCTTTTTTATTTTTTGTGATTCTCTACGTATATTACACTGACGTTTTTTCAATTACTTCTATTGAATACTGAGCTGGAACGTATTTTGTCATTTTGCGTTGATTAATTTGTTATGTAAATATTGTGACTTTGTGGGTTCTTGAAATTAAAAGTCCAGGTGACAAACACCAAACATTGCCCTTTATTTCCGTAGAAACACACTTTGTCAACTATTGCAGTCGCAGAATTACGTCACATACACAATACAACTTGCAAAGTTAACGACACAACACAGCTGTTCACGCACGCGAATTCAATTAACAACTGACTGCTCTGGTGGGTGGCGATTCCCCTTTTATGGATTACTCACTATCCGGAATGTTCTCGAACAATCAAGACGGCTAGAACGAAGACTAAATCTCGAGAAATCCGTCTCCTTCCCCCACAATTTCGGCGAGCTTTTATCTACACACTGCACTGCCTGTCTCTTTGAACTAGTCGCCCGCGCTGCCTCGATCAACAATTCGTTCGCGACAATATGTTATGATTTCAGCAGCATCCGTTTTTACAAAATGTCGAAAGGATATCGACTTGTCATGGCAAGTTATGGTTCGTAACACTGTTAATGCTTATCTCTTCAGTTTCTTTTTGATGGTGCCATCTGTAAAAGGTTTCTTAGATATTGCTACATTTGAAATGAATGGAACTGGTTTGTGTCTATGGCGCTTGTAGCTTCACAGATTGCTCCACAAAATCTTAGTTCTTTTCCCAATCAGTCGAAAGGTTTATGTAGTTAAAACATGGATTTCTTTTTCAACCTTTTATGGCTTTAAATTTTGCATTTAAATACACTCAAACCGAGCCAGATGGCCCCACGATAACGTGTGATGCTGCATTCATGAGGTTACGGGATCGGCTCTCGTCGACTCTCACTTCAACCTGGGGTTTTTAGTGGTCTTAACTAGATTTAAGTAAATCCTAGGATAGTTTCTCACACATCACGATTTCCTTTCCACCCGTTTCTTTTGTTCCATTCACTCTCTTTCCTTTTCATCTTGCCAACGTGCTGAATCTTAACAAGCAATTTTGAAAGAAAAAGTTCACGTGATTCGAAAAGGAAATGTAGCAGTTAGTTGTGACCGAGCAACAAAAAGGACTAATAAGCCAATCACGAAAAAAGGCCAAGAAAATTACTACTTTTCCACCATAAATCGGGTTTTAATGGCAGGATAATTAACTGGATTTTTCACTCTCTTTATATATGTAAATACTAGTAAAAATAATATACTAATGAAACTTATTGACTCAGGAACCGAGCAGGATGGTTCAGGCGGTTTCGTCTGCGGCCCGCATTCTGGAGACCCGGGTTCGATTCTCGTGGCCGACCTACCTGACCCATGGTTTTGGTCGTGAACTTTTCCAGGTCGCTAGGCGAATGTTGGGTGGATTATTCACATCCCCCGAATCTCCTGTCCCACTATTTCACCTGCATTAACATTTCGTATCATCTCTCGCCTGGTGGTCTCTTTCAGGGTAGAAGTGTCGACTAGAGACTCGGTGCGGTATGGCGGCAAACACTTTTTCTCCGGCGGGACGTCCTGCGATCTCCGAGCCGTACTAGTCGGCCGTTTCAGGAACACTCCAGGAGGAATGCCGGTTGTGTCAGTCTGCCTGGGAGTATTCTCAGCTCTGCAGGCGGTCTCCGGTATCCTAGCCGGCCTCTTGGACTGCTTAATTCTGCGGTAGCAGAGGTGCCAGTTGACCTGGACCATAAGGGAGTTTCCAGCTGGTTAATTGTAGGGACCCCGCCCTCTGCACTGGCATGAATCCTTGGAGTTGGCCGCCGTCTGTTTCCTCTCAAATCATCCTTCGTCCCGGGAAGCCCCACTTAGGGCATAGGTACAAAAGACCAGTCTGTTCGACGTGCCGAGTACCCTCCGTAAACTCTAGCCTATCCTGTTGACTCAGGAACATGCTTCTATTTAATAATTTGTAAGTTACAATTTCGAAAATATTTTCCAAATGTATAATATGCAATCAAAACTGTAGGTGAAAGCTATCAGCTGTTCTTCACTTTATTATTTTCTTTCGATGACGAGATCGCATTAGTCGCTTCTTTTTAAGTGATCAGCTTACCAAACTATGGCTTCAAAAGTCTACCTATAAGAAAAGTACACACCATATAACTAGTATTTACTATTTAATTTTCGACAGATGTTCTCACACTTTCACAGAAAATATCGAGATAGAGAATGACTTCAAGATACAGGTATTCGAATACGAGAGTCCCTAGTGGTTTAACGGGAAAATATATGAGGCAATCGGAGAATTTCATGCCTTGACGGCAATTTGACCATGGTATCTCAATGGGTAAGAGCGACTGGACGGAGACCAGGAGATCCGTGGCCCAAATCCCGGCAATGGCATTGAATTTTTCAGTTTGACTCTATCCAAACACAAATTAGCTTTGAGTCTAATAACTTTTACATCTCTGTATCTGTTAGAAATATAGTAGGCGACTACCATTACGTACACCGTTTAAAGTGAATGGTACTAATATACGTAACTATTCATGTAGTTTTATATCAATGCTACCTAGGACTTTATGACCCTGCTGCATAAACGGATTCGAATGGCAATGTCAGAGAATCAGCTAAATCCGGGTTGCCAATAGATCATTCGAGAGTAACCTGATATTTCCTCATTAAGACTGCGGTTCCTAATCTTCGGTTACCTCTCGTAAACATAAGAGCAAAAGAATAAATAAAACACATCAAGTTTTACGGTCAGATTGGACGTCTAGCCCACTCGAACAGTGAGAGTTATCAATGTTTGTTATCAGAAGTTTATTAATTAGAAGACGTTAATGACTAGAGCTCGGAAATTGATGGCCCAAAAATCAGAGAAAAATGACCAATAATATGCCCTTAAATTTTGGGGAAAATGACATTAAAACTTAAAAATGACCGCTAGTTCATTTCGTAATTTAAACATTGAAAAGCTATATATCATTTTAATAGTTATTAGAACTAGAAATGTTATCTAATGTATCCCATTCACATTTATACACTAGGAAAAATATATATAGGCATATCTCTTATTCAGCATTACAATAAGGAACCATTGTCATTCGTAGGTACTCGGGTTAGAAGTTTCGCCGATTGTCTTGAACACTCCTGTACTTTGAAAAAACTTCTCTGTGCTTCAACTGACGTAATAATGAAGTGACCAAGATCCCGTGGTTAATAACCTTCTTCAAAATAACTAAAGTCAAAATGTCCACCTTACAGAAGGTTTTCAATTTTGCACGACTGATACCCAATGTTCTTTTCTAATACATTTTTCCTTTTATTTTCTCACAAACTTCTTGATGAAATTTTCTCAGTTTTGGCCATTTATACGGCTTCACTTCTGAGACATATAATGTTGATTGGATGGCCGATGCCACTGTAATAAGTGTTCCTTTTACGAGAATACGTCTGTGAGGAATGTCCTGACATAACAACTCTAGCGTCACCTGAAAAAGATTACGACTCTACTTTCAACATATCAACAAGGCTACTGGCCTCGAAACATTCGCTAATGCACAGTAGCGTTGAATACAGGATGCGAACGAATAAATAGAGATTGTTTTCAAGGTAGGTAGTACAGATGTATTTTTTAGATGTGGCGTATAACGTAATGTTCCCCAGTAGTTTATGATCGAGTCCACTTGTTTATCTGTAAGAAAAGAGAGTGTCAGGTTAGTCATCTGTCACTTAACCCACTAGCTTTATTATCAGCATACTGGTGAAAGCAGAGATCTTACTCCCCCCCCCATTGATTTACATGACGCCACTCACGCTCTCAGGCGCCACCTCTAAAAAGTACCTCTGTACATACAATTTCTATATATTTATGACATCATCGCGAGCTGACGTGGTAGTAGTTGTTCCTTCCTGACTCCTCCAGAAAAAGCAACGCTCACACATGTCTTCACGTGAGAGCAAGTGTTGTTTTTCTTAACGTGGGGAGTACCATCATAATCTAAATCGATAACGATAATGCTTAAACACTTATCCATTGTCACACTAATAAACTATATGAATACTACACACAGTAGAGTTCAGTAAGCAGCATAAAAATGATTACATGTGAATAACGTAACAAAGTGCGTTTAAAAGCAAAAATATGAAGAACATGCAACAAAAAGTACTACATTTTCTATAAAAATGACCAATAGACATTAAAATTCCCAACATACAAAAGATTCGTGGTAAAATTAGTTAGTATTGGTTTATTTTTAAGAGAAATGAATTTAGTTTGTATTCCGCACTCTCTTAATGATACAGAAAAAATGACATTTCATCAAGTTCGGAGCCCTATCAATGACCAATAAAGAAATCAAGTTAGGTTTGATCCAGCTTCTAGTCCAGTTTTGTTCTACATAATAATTAATATCAAATGACAATAATTTGACCTGATGGACCAATAAACTAGGCAAATCTTAAAATGCTTAGTGATCCTTTGTACTCGTAAATTTCAAGTAGATCTGAAATGTACGTTTTCGATTATAATAAATATTATGCTAGCTTTGGTTAGTTCTATATTGCGAATTCTCTACTAAATACAGTTCATCGCAAAATTATGATTCATTTTATAAATACCAAAATAAAATTATAAGAATTCAGGAATCAGTGTCAGTTTTATTTAATTCCAAAGACGTAACTACTAAATAATAGCTTCATGTGGATAGGATATACATATTACTTAAGGTTTCCTACATTTTGCTTTAAAGTCGCAGTAAAATTCCTTAGAAACCCCCCCCGCCCCGCCGCCGCATTTTATTTTCTTGCTTAGAATGTGTTTGAATAACAAAGAAAGACTGTATACGTTTATAAAATACACTTTTCCGGTAAGTTCGGAGCGCTCGAACTCGGGTATTGTTGAGTGTTGAAAAGATTGGCGTGTGTTAGGAATACCAACTCCCTTAAAAGTGAGCCCTTCTCTCTTCTAAATATTTTAATGCAAGCAATACGGTTATAAACCTTGCGAAATAATCTTTAGAGGTAAATCATCTACCGTGATAACAGCAGTGTACCATGAAGTAGAATAAGACTCCCTATGCTAAATCTGGTATATAGGTTACAAGTTTTTAAAAATGTCTTTTTACACTGTCCAAATATATCAGAAAGATTCATTCAACATTAATTCCTGTTGACTGGAATTAATTATTTACTTTTTTATGTGCAATTTACGTCCTCCTAAGTTAAGTCATACCAGACGATAAATGAAGTGGGTGAAATAATCCTCAAATGAGTCCTGCGTCCGGAAAATCCCGGACAAAACCTTATCCAGGTAACTCAGCATAACCGAGATTTGAACCTCTTGAACGTAAGGCAGACACGCTACTATCTAAGCTACTGCGGTGGGCACTTATGTAGAGTTGAGTACACTTAATGTCTTGGTGTTAATAAATAAATGTTATCTTCACACATAAATTATTTGAGTTGCGGCGAATTCTGAATATACTGAGTTGCGATGAAACTTTTAAATTATTCTTTGGAAATTTCTAAACATCGGTAAAATGTGGAGCGAAATATCATTTTGATGCAAAAGTTCTGTTTTATTTTAGTTAATTGATGGAAATTAGTCATTTCTTCATACTAGCCGTATATAGGCTAAGGTTTTTGATAGATAGTCAACATGAAAAATTCAATGCTATGGCCAGGATTTCAACCACGGATTTCCTGGTTTCCGTCTAGTCGCTCTAACACATTGAGCTACCATGACAGTAAATTCTCCATTTGTCTCATTTATTTCCCCCGGTAGTTTTATTTTTTAATAGAAATAATTGGATAAACTACTCTACAAGGGATGCGCGTACGCCTTTTATAATAAATAAATAGATAAATAAATAAATAAATAGATAAATAAATAAATAAATAAATAAATAAATAAATAAATAAATAAATAAATAAATAAATAAATAAATAAATAAATAAATAAATAAATAAATAAATAAATAAATAAATAAATAAATAAATAAATAAATAAATAAATAAATAAATAAATAAATAAATAAATAAATAAATAAATAAATAAATAAATAAATAAATAAATAAATAAATAAACAAATAAATAAACAAATAAATAAATAAATAAATAAATAAATAAATAAATAAATAAATAAATAAATAAATAAATAAATAAATAAATAAATAAATAAATAAATAAATAAATAAATAAATAAATAAATAAATAAATAAATAAATAAATAAATAAATAAATAAATAAATAAATAAATAAATAAATAAATAAATAAATAAATAAATAAATAAATAAATAAATAAATAAATAAATAAATAAATAAATAAATAAATAAATAAATAAATAAATAAATAAATAAATAAATAAATAAATAAATAAATAAATAAATAAATAAATAAATAAATGAATAAATGAATGAATGAATGAATGAATGAATGAATGAATGAATGAATGAATGAATGAATGAATGAATGAATGAATGAATGAATGAATGAATGAATGAATAAATGAATAAATGAATGAATGAATAAATAAATAATAAATGAATTAATTAATAAATAAATACATGGTAAATAGACAAACAGACCAATAAATAAGTGCTCTGAACACTTGTAAATATAGATTAGGATAGGGTGTTATTGAACGCTTTATTTTTATATTAATTAACCTTTTTGGCTTCTTTTAAACACTAACCTTTTCAAGTGCACGATCATGTCGGATAATTAATGAAAGCATAAAGGTAACAAATGAGTATGGGTACCGCAAAAGCATCACAAGTAGAGCAATAAACCTTGATAAGGAGTCTTGCCAAGCAACTTTACTTATACGATTAAGTTACGGTCCATAGCCTGAGAAAAATAATATAATTATCCACCTTATTATTATTATTATTATTATTATTATTATTATTATTATTATTATTATTATTATTATTATTATTATTATTATTATTATTATTATTATTATTATTATTATTATTATTATTATTATTATTATTATTATTATTATTATTATTATTATTATTATTATTATTATTATTATTATTATTATTATTATTATTATTATTATTATTATTATTATTATTATTATTATTATTATTATTATTATTATTATTATTATTATTATTATTATTATTATTATTATTATTATTATTATTATTATTATTATTATTATTATTATTATTATTATTATTATTATTATTATTATTATTATTATTATTATTATTATTATTATTATTATTATTATTATTATTATTATTATTATTATTATTATTATTATTATTATTATTATTATTATTATTATTATTATTATTATTATTATTATTATTATTATTATTATTATTATTATTATTATTATTATTATTATTATTATTATTATTATTATTATTATTATTATTATTATTATTATTATTATTATTATTATTATTATCATTATTATCATTATTATTATTATTATTATTATTATTATTATTATTATTATTATTATTATTATTATTATTATTATTATTATTATTATTATTATTATTATTATTATTATTATTATTATTATTAATTAACTCTGATGTGCCACCTTGGTGGTCTGCATGCCGTGGTTGGTTGATCGTTAGCTTATGCTCTCAAATTTGTTTGATCGATCTCAGAGCAGCACGAGGCATTAAGTGCTTAATTGCAATACCTTCATGTCAGCAGGTTTATTGGTGTATACAGGAACTCATGAGGGGCAAAATTCTGCCTCTGATGCATTGATCCTTCCCAAGATGCGTTGTTCAATAATTCTAATACACCACACTGCTAGAGAAGAAGAATTGAACGGGAAAGAGTACATAAAATGCTCAAGGTACTTGCAAAGAAAAGCAAACGTTTAAATTTGTGTTTCCGGCATTCAGAGATTGATCCATTTTCATTGTTCTTTATACGTTTATAATATTCATGTGAAATTAGGAACAGAAATATTGAATTATAATGAAAGATATATCTTAATTTAAATGTCAGACATAAAGGTCTCTCTTCCTCTCTCTGTCTCACTTTCTCTCATATCATCGTTTCTTTTCATACACATATTCACATCAGAGGCTTTTATTCTACGTCATTTTTAAGATACGTCCTCATAAAGCAAACACAGAAGAGTAGTATTTTGAGAAGAATATTAGAGAAAAATATAATAATCAGAAATGTGATTCTTCAGAGCGGTCACTGGACAGAGAAGAAATTCATCTTTGCAATAAGGAAAGAACTGTACCTGTATTAATCTAAAATAGAAAGAATATTGAGAAGAATATTATGCTCTTGTGGGACGGATACAGAATCCCGTATTGCCAAGAAAATCATAAAACTCAAACCCAAAGAAAGAAGAGAGAAAGAAAGACCCAAGAAGAGCTTTGAAGGGACGGAACACTAAAAGGACCTAATTCCTGACGTTGATGATGTTGATGAGTATTTTTCCATCTTGTTAGTTAGTAATTTGTATTTCAAAGCATTGGTTTCGATGTATATGTTATTCAATACATACAGCAGCTTATAGGAGGCTGAGATGACAGCTTTCAAAAAGCAGATGTGAATTAAACACTAATATGGTTACATATTGATTTCATGAATACAGAAAAACAAAAGGACAACACTTACGTTTTAAATAGTTCTTTGAAACTATAGAAAATATAAACGACTGCAGACATTTCGGAAATAATTAATGCAACAAAAGTTCTTACTTGTTGCAAATGGTATATTTTAATATCTTCATTTTACCTCAAACGTCATAATTTCCCAACTATATAGAATTCAATGATAAAAAATAAAAATTACCTACGTAAGTTTTTTTGGGGATTTTCCTTAGCCTCGAAGGTGAATGTTGAGTAAATCTAAGCTATATTGATCCTGGGCTCAGTTGAGCATCATTTAATTCATCGTCCAATACTACTTCCTTTGAAATACGTTAATTAAAGGAAAATCCCTGTTTGCATTCTGAAGCGTTATCTAACTGTAGATGTAAATTTGGTTTTTATCCTACTTCTATGTTATGCTTTTTTCCCTCACATAACCATATAAACAACTGCGCACATGCCTTCTCCACATTTTTTACTTAGCGAACCACAAAGTTTATATTTCCAATGAACCTCAATATCCAACTTTGCGTGAAATTCAATAACCCTCTACTTTAGGTAAAAGGAGAAAGAAGCGTCTGGAACACTCACACCTGCATAATCTGATCAAAGAGGAATCCAGGAGGAAGTTACTCGCGGGCTAATGAAGCATATATAGAGGGCGGTGTGATCATGCTTAACACAAACCTCTTAAGAGTGTTTCAAAAGCATGGGAATGTTATCTTTATTTGGAGTCACATAGAGTCCTACCTAAAAAGAGACAAATGTACGTACTATGAGTATCATCATCGTCATCATCATTAATCATCATGAATAACATCATAAATTTGGAAGAGATGTTTATGGACTTTTAATACCTCAAAGAATACGTACTCACATAAATGACAATGTGCACTTTTAAGGTAACTGAACCCATAAGAACCAGGTTAATAGAACCGTTTACCATTGTTAATAGAACAGACCATCTAAGTTTAGCATTGTGGGAGGCATTTTTCTCATTATGGATGCAGAGATACTGAATCACAATTATTCAAGCACCAACTCCAATTACGCCCTTTTACATCCTCAACGAATGAACATGTTACACTTTCAATATAGTACTTCCAAAATATATTGGAAAACGCTATTGAAAAGAGATTCAAATAAACAGAGCAGAGTATAAAATTCAGTATTTGAGAGCTATAATATAGATATGAGTTTACTTAATCTTCCGGAGAAATCGTTGCTCTATTTCCTGCGTTTAAACTATTAAATCTAAAGCTCAAAAGTTCATTTCCCTTATGAGCTTTTTCTCATTAATCTGAAATATATTTATTTAAAACTATATAGAAACCAAGTTTCAGATAGAAGTTTCGATATTTTCCATTTTAAGGTTGTTTTCTTTAGATTTTAAACATTTTAAAAGTTTTACGGCCAATTTGTTATAACATACGCCATTATCAATAAATATAAAGAAAAGTGATGAAGATGATGGCGGTAAAAATGCAATAGTAAAAACATTGCTTCAAGGCAAGGAACCTACAGAAAAAAGACACGATATGCAAAAAGTAAGGTTTCGATTATTCTGGAATCAAACGAACGCACCTAAATAAGCCTTTTCAGTAATCTTTTAACATCTGTTACTATCGCTGGCGGCACTGCAGGTGGTAGAGGCTGGTAATACATGAATTGGAATTATAGGGAGTAAGGGCATTTGAGAAAGAAACTTTCATTTGCCAGTTAAGAGGACTGATTAAACAAAGAAAAACCTCTGTTATTTAGAATGATCCTGGCGGGATTTCAACATCAGCCCTCTGGTTCACGAGTCCTTGCCTAAACAACACCAGTTTCCCGCATAGGTTGCGAGTATGGTGCCGAATATGCAGCGGTGTACGTTAGGAAATGTTAAGCAATATAGGCATTTGAGGTCCGTAATGGTAGATTGCCAATATGCCGCAAAGATGCAGAATGAAATCAACATTCCTTAAGTAGTAAACAAATTAACGAAGAAAATGTTACGTACGTGAATAATACATTAACATAACAAAATGTAACGCAAATCACATCTCGTATAATGCATTTATTTACACTGTAGAATTCTATGAACTCCAGAGAAAAATACATTTTAAGGAAAAAGTGCAACATCGGAACCTGTACCTTCTCCTAAATGACGCGACTGGCATACGACCTCTCCCACAGTAGGATATTCCTGCAGATATTCCTGTATCCGCGTAGCACTTCTCTTACCAAATAATCCAAACAATGCAAAACAAGTGAATAGGAAGGCAACTGTGGAAAGTTTTAGAAAGTGAAGCAAGGATTAACTTCAAAGGTTTTAAAAGTATTTTCTTGTTTTTTAAGCTATTCCGCTTTAACATCAATACATCTTTTTCATTCGATAAAGCCAGTTCTTAAAACAATGATGTCACACTACTGGAAGCACTTCTAAAACTAGGTCTTATAGTGTGCCCTGCTTAATCTGATAAGAAAAGGTTTTAATCTTTAGCTGTCGAAACCAAAAAGAAATCAAAAGGTGCAAGGTCAGAGCTAAAATGTGAAGGATCCATGGTGCTGACTATCAGGATATTCAGATGCTCAGTTGTTAGTTTTACTTGGTGAAATGATGGCTTGTCATGATGTGAAATTAATTTTTTCCTTTAAGACACCTTTCACGAAAGTTTCTAAAATGTTGTGATTATGAGACGTTGACATTAGCGGTTCGTAGTACTATAATGAAAGTGACCAGTTTTAGGGGGAAAATAAAAATATAAAAAGCAGAGAAAAGAATACTAACATTCGTCTTCTTAATAGAACTGCGAATTTATCATTTATCACTTTTTTGTAGTCTTAGGTTCTGTTTGGAAGATCTTTGATCCGAATGACTGTTCTTTTCACCAGAATAATAAAAGTACAGATTCAAAACCAGTAAGGGCATTCTAAACAAATTTGAACTGAAATTTTTGAAGTTGTTTTGCACCAATCATTGTGAGGTTGTGCTTGATCTGGAGCCAGTTTATGCGGAATCCATCTACTATAAAAGCTTCTCACGTCTAAAATATTTTCAGTTTGAATGACACCCATGGCAAATGTCACCCAAAGAAAATCATTACATGTCCGCCGGCCTTCTTCAGGCATTACACGAATAACGGTAATATTTTCAACAATAACAGCAGTTCTTTGGAGTTCTTCACAAAATACATCATTCTCTTTTGAATTTGCTATAGCAGTTACACATTGCGAATTATAACTTGCAATGATAAGTTCTTAACGTTGTTCCACAGTTACTGACCATTTAAAATTGTAAGACTTCATAGCTCGGAAAGCCCGCTTCGGTAGCGTAGATGGTAGCGTGTCTGCCTGACGTTCAAGAGGTCCCGAGTTTGAATCTTGGTCAGGGCAAGTTATCTGGATAAGGTTTTTCCGGTGTTTTCCCTTATCCTGAAAGGCAAATGTCGGGTAACTCTAAGCTCCATGGACCCCGGACACATTTCACCCATTTCATTCATCGTCTGATATAACTTAACTTTGGAGGACCTAAATTACAAAAAAAAAAAACACCTTTATGTGAACAAAAGATTCTTTAAACCACGATAATTAACAAGCTATTAGAATAGATCGAACAAACTGCATAGTAACCAACTCCTAAAACTGTGGTAAGTAGCTGTCAAAAATATACAATTTTTTTTAAACTTGGCATTCTAAAGATGTACGTCCTCGATGTCCTAGTTGGCACCTGTTGACCACATTACTTAACACTCAATGAATATCTACAACCGAACTGTTGGGAAATGCGCGCTATGTCTTTCTTCTTCGGGTGTTTGGGTATTTGCGGAATAAACTTTATTTTAAGCATTCCATACGATAATTATTACAATATGTATTTGGATTTGGAAAGCAATCGGCAACTACTTTTCTCAAGTGTGTGTGCCTGATTTGCTCTATGCGTAGTTCTATTATTCCATACAATTTTTCAACAAGAATATCCTATCTTTAACACATGATAGCTGTCGTTGATAATGAGTTGCAGCAGTAACATTTTTCATGTGCCTACAGTTGTTATTAAGAAATAACCGTGGAACGTTACAGCATTCAGCAACGCGTAGAAAGTGTGAAAATTTATTTATTTTCAAGATGGATCATCTATTCCCCAAACCTTTCGTGTATTGCGTGAAATTTACGGAGTGTATTATCGTTCCTGCGAGAGAACGATTCAGCGTGTAATCGATAAATTTGAAGGAAGTGGTTCTGTCAGCGAAGAAAGAACGCCTATACTTAATCGATATAAGCGCTCCAACGAAAATATAGGTGTCGTTCGTGAGATTGTACGCGAGAAAGGAAACAAATCAGTTGCTCGTAGAGTGCAAGAATTTGGGTTTTGGCCAGCCACAACTTGGCGAATTCTGCATCTGGACTTGGAATTCCAGGCTTACAAAATGGTGTTAACTCAAGAACTAAATCCCAACTACCATAGGTTGCGCCGTGTATTCGCTGACGGACTATGGAGCAATTGGAAGCTGACCTATAATTTCCGCTATTGAAGCAATCGCAATCCAATGCGGACTCAAGAGCGACCACTTCACCTACTATGTAGTGTGGGGTTTCGTATGGTGGAATAATTGGTCCATAAGTTTTCGAAGAAGATGGAGAAGCTCTGTCAATGGAGAAAGATAATGGCTCTTACAAGGGGTTATTTTTATCAGCAATTGGAGGTAAGGATCTCAAAATATCTGGTTCCAACAAGATGGTGCCACATACCTTTCTGCTCTCGAAACAATCGATATTTTAAGGAGAAGTTTAGAGGTTTCATAATTTCCTGTGGTGGTGATTTTAATCGGCCCCGAAATCTTGTGATAACCTCTTCTGGGGTTATGTTAAATCTCGAGTTTATTCCAGCAAGCCAGAAACAGTAAATGATCTTACTAATAATATCACACGTGTTATTAGTGAAGCTGAACTTAATTTTCATTCTTCTGTCATTGAGTATTGGGTCAACCGTATACGTGCCACCCAACAAAGTCGCGGCGATGTTGTCTTTCACACGTAGTGACATTAATTATGTTCCAAAATAAAAAATAAATAACATCTATCATTTATTAAACGTGTTCTATTTAAGTTCAAAGATAGGATACTCTTATTAAAAGACCCTTTACAAGCAGCCAAGCATTAGAGGGAATTAAAAATAAAACCCAGTTTCAAGTGCTTAACAAGAAGTCCTTTTTCTTGTACGTTTTCCCAGGACAGCCTCTGTCTCGCCTAACTGTTCTTAGATTGTAAACTTTGTCTGTGAAATTTTATTTATATCTAACAGGGATCCTCTAATTTTTCTATCAACCCACGAATTTTGGATTGGTTAGAAATGGTGATATCGGAACATTCCTGTACATGTTCAAGCTCCGTTTGAGCAAAAGTTAATGCAAAGACAAATTATCCTTGCACACAGTACATGCAATTAATAAACACTGCCGTGTTAGGGCTCCCAGGTTCGATTCCCGATGGTTGGGGTAGGGATTTTTTTCCGACCAAGATGATTCCTCATTTTCCTCAGAGTCTGGAAGTATGAACGAGAGTGCGAATGTGTGCCTGAGCCAATGATTAAAACCCAACGACTACGAGTTAACACCATCGATATGTTCCAAAGGAGAACGGCCGCCGATATGATCATTGGAGTTAATGGTGAGGTATAAATGGGACAAATATAAAATTAATAGAGCTTCATAAAACATTTTTTCCCAAGAAGCACCGTTACAAACAACGTTAGACTGAACCAGTGCAATGCAAAAGAGGGTTAATAATGTTACATGTCGGGATTTGAATTAGAAGTCAAAAAACCAAAGGATGTCCAGTCACCGTACCATGACACCGTACGCAGGCCATACATAGTACGATATTTGTGCTTTCCTGGGAGGAAGGGAAGAAGGGTAGAAGGGAACATACGAAGAGCAACCAGGATCAGTGCTCACTGTCTGGCGAGAGCGAAGGTCGCACACGGGTGCAGCTAAGCGTGTTTACGTCAGCATACGTGTTCCCTAATGATACATCTTTTTGTGTTACTCTAATACTGAGAGTAATAATAGGCTCATTGTATATTGACGCCTAATGCTACATACGACAGAAATGTATAATGGAAAACCGGCCAACAACTTTAGTTGTTAGTTTTGTTGAACGTGATATTATTCGACCGACTGCATATGAAATTCAGGAGTGGATTTTCGACACACTAAAATTGGACGAAAATGACGTCACATGTTTTCAGGTAAATGGAATTTCTAGATAAATTTGTATTCAATGTACAACGGCAGAGCTCGTTACAAGAGTACTGACACAATCAAGCTAGTTTTGTATTGTCAAATGGGCAGCGCACTAAGGTGATTATTGATGTAGCTGGATTTGGAAGACGAGTGGTGAAAGTACCCTTGAATTTCGCCAGTAGGAGGTTGATGGTAGCTTTGGAGCCCTACGGTTCTGTGTTACAGGTGAAGGAAGATGTTTGGAATGACACATTTCGTTACAAGGTTTTTAATGCGGTTCGTACCGTTACGATGCTCCTAAAAAGCATATTCCTTCGTTTTTGAATATTGATGGTTACTCCGCATTAGTGAGTTACCCCTACCAATCCATTATTTGTGCCATTTGTCATGAAGCTAGCCATTTACGTAATCAGTGTCCCCGCAGATTCGTTCCTAGAATACCAACTACTGCTTCGGAGCCTGCTACATGTGCCAAGCTCGTAGCGGAGAATTTGCCAAAACCACGAATACCGTTGACCTCAGAGGAACGGAACGTTACCAATGACCGCCAGTTTCCGACCCAAAACAGAGAGCAGGAGGAAGGTGAGCAGACAAGCGTGGCTACAGATTTTCCACCCATCATACAGATAGAAGAAGATAAGTGTAGTCCGGAAGTGCCTGCTGTGACTTTGGAACACTCTGCGCCGGTGTCTACTGCAGTCTCTCCAACCAGTGTGAAATCACCTCTGATTACCAAGGAGATAGTGGAGGAATGTGCGGTGAACGAGTTGGCGAAAGAAGCATCTGTGGAGGCCTAACTGCAAGCAAAGCATCTTGTTTCCCCAGCAACTGACATACCACCGTCTCCAACGATTTCGGAAGAGGAAATGGAATTTGAGGATTTAGTGTGTGTGCATGGATTGGAGGCCAGGGGTAAGTTGGATGGTGACCGTGTGAGTCGACGTGACCCGCGATTGGAAAAAACGAAAAGAAGACAACAGTCACCTACACGAAAGGCTAAAAATACCCATACATCTGTGGAACAGTGCTTGGATGTTTGACTAGATGGTGAAAAAATTCTTCCTTCAGCGTTCCTACTTATGGTTGTGATTCTTCAGATGTTTGCGACGGTGAACGTAAATTGTTTACGCAGTAGGACTAAACAAGCCTTGGTACGAGATTTTACATTTGATCACGACCTTGATTTTTTGTTTTTGCAAGAGAAAAATGAACCACATTAAACCTTTGTGGCCCGAGGTATAATTTAATTTCCAATGTTGGTGAGGAGCAACGGGGCACTGCCATCGTCTATCGCTCGTCTCTGGGGGTACAGTTGACGGAAAAGCATGCCAGTTGTGTAATTACTTCCTTATTAATGCGCCACCGGTACGAAAAATTGATATTCGGAGGGGATTTTAATTGTTTACTTAGTGCTAAAGACGAAACTGTACATTACCTACCGTCCCGTATGTTAGACCGTACTTTCACATCCTTGGAGCTGCAGGACGCCTGGGAACATCTAACTGACACCTATGTTGAGTTTACCTTTCACCGAAATACTACGACTTCCAGAATCGACAGAATTTATGTTAGTGCAACCATGAAGCAGCAGATCCGCACCGTGATGGTGCAACCTGTATCCTTTAGTGACCACCATTCTCTGATTCTGACGCTGGTACATAACACCTGGACACCGATAATGGGCAGAAGTTATTGGAAATTAAACAGCGAACTTCTCCAGGATGGATCGATCCGAGAAAATCTTCGACTATGGTGGACGAGGTGGAAACGTACTGCTCAAAGCAGGTCTCCCAGTTTGCTGCAACAGTGGTTATATACGTTCAAACCTGCTATCCGTGACTTTTATAGAGGTGAAGGTATTGAGAGGGTGAAAGTGCGAAGTCAGCGGTTGAATTATTACTATGACATGCTAAATGACTTGTATCAGCAACAGTGTGGTGGCCGGAATGTGACGCAGCACATTGCAGCAGTCGGGAAAAAGCTTTGTTGTTGACATGAGGAACTTTGCTGTGGAGAAGATCCGGATGGGAGACTGATCGGTGCAGGACGAGGAGAGAACTTCCCTGTATCATTTAGATTCCGAAGAGCACTCAGGGACACGGAAATATCTTTCTAAGTTACGTTTATTGAGAGTGAACTTACTGCTGACATCCCGGGAAATCTTAACGGATGTTCAGGCTACATTTACACACAGTTATGCATCAGTGCATGTCAACACAGCCGCGCAGGAACATGTCTACACGCGTCGGCCAGTACGGCCCCTGCACCTGGACCCGACGAGACTGGGTATCAGTTCTACTCCGACAATTGGAGTATAGTGAAAAATACTTTGCTTGGTGTAATGTTGGAGCTACAACGAGGTCCAGGATTCATGTCTGTATTCAATGAGGGAGTAATTGTGCTCATTGCCAAACATCGGCAGCCCTAAATGTGAACGATTATCGTCCAATCATGCTTTAAAATGCAGATTATAAATTATATACCAAGATTACCGCCAACAGGACGAAGAGATACCTGCCTGACATTATCGGTAAAGGACAGACTTGTGGTATTCCAGATAGGATGAATACGTGTATTCTAAGTACGCTGAGAGATACTATTATTGAATGTGAGCGCACTCCTGCTGAGCCGGTAGCAATCTCGTCGTTGGATTTTACCACAGCATTTGACAGAATCCATCATGGTTATCTATGGGGTGTGTTATGATGCTTTGGGTTCACTCCCTCATTTTTGAATGTCCTAAAACGACTGGATATTCCAGAATACAAGTAAATGGATTTTTCACGCAACCAGTGCTTATAGAACAGTCAATTCTTCAGGGATGCCCACTGTCGATGATCCTGTATACGATATGTGTGGAACCCTTGATAAGATGAATAGTCTCTGTACTCTACAGGAGAAGAAACCCCTTAAACCTTGAGAGACTGCGTATGCGGATGATATTACCCTAGTGCTCACAGATGCTGGTGACTTCGCAGCAATTAAACCAGCTTTAGTGCAATATCAGAGTGTATCAGGGGCTTTGATCAATTACAGTAAATCGCATCCCCTGGCCTTGAATAACTAGACGATGTAGGAGGTTCGGTTTACACATCAGTCCGAAATTAAGGTCCTAGGTCTGCTTCTCACATCCGGGTTGGAGGACATAATCGCACTAAACTGGAGAAGAATTGTTAACCACTGCTATATACATTGACCTCACAGTTGACAAGGAACTTGAACTTTGTGCAGAAAATCTGGCATGTAAATACCTTTGTGCTGGCGAAGATGTGGTACGTGGCGCAAGTGCTTCCGATGCCCCAGCAGTTTTCATAGTGGTTAGAACGGGCGATAGGCTACTACATTTGGAAGAATCAATTCTACAACAGCCTTTTTGCAGCCTTTCGGCAGGTGCGAAGGGATTATGGGAGAGTTTTGCCTATAACTGAAAGGGCAACTAAGACGTTAACATAAAAAACCATATATAAGGAATTATTAAAGGATTTCTTGACAGCACCGGCGATTGTTCTTAAATACCCCAATACTCCATGGAAAAACATATGGAAACTCTTCGGCTATCGTTTTGTACCAGTGGACTGGAAAGTATCGCCACAGAATCACCAGCTGCGTAATGGTACGTGATGTATGGAAATGGACAAAGAAACAGATTGGACACATGATTGGGGTAACATCAGAAAATTCTGTAACCTCAGTTTTGTTATCTTGGAACTTCCAGAAGGGAGAAACAGAGCTCCCTCAGATGTGGTTGACTTTTGGCTTCTACCATTACTGTCTTAGTTTCGAGCAACCGACTTTAATAGAGTTTAAATCATGGCTAAAGGCAGAACGCTACCGGATGAGAAGACACCCTCACATATGGCACCTCCTGAATGAGCATTTGGACTTTAATTTAAATATTTTAGAGATTACAAAACACTGCTTTTTCAAGTTTCCTCATTTAGCTTATACATATCCAGTGTACAACAACATTTATTCAATAAAATTTTATGTCCGACTGTTTACTTATTAAGATAATTTGAATAATGTGATTTAATTGAAATCTTATCGCAATTAGATTGGAGTAACTGATTCTCAATTGTTTGTATCTATTAAGGTATATAAATAATTTAAAAAATGACCTGGCGATATAAGCGCAAGGTCGGGGTCCTATTATTCCAGTATGACAATGTGCCAATTCCGGAGATCCTGCCTTAGCCATCATTAACTTGGGGTCCCGAAATTAAACGAAGTATTCCAAAAAGTGGCCCCAGCTGGCCACGCAAGGAGCAGGGCGAAACATTTAAACGCGCGAATTACACTGGTTACCCTAACGCATCAATCGCTGACACCTGACTGTACATGTGAGATGAAACTTATGAAAGGATGTAACTGATAAGAAATTAGTGGTAGAAGGAGAATCAATCTAGCATTCACCCACCCTGGGAAGCCACGAAAAACGAGGACATAGATCCATAGTTCCTTCAAATCTGAGCCTTACACGTTATAACAGAGCCATATCGTTTGACGTTGTCAGACCTATCACCAATAGTTGCGTTATTCAAAGATCTACCTGTGGGGGCAAAGAGATTAGTATCGCTTAGCTGAATAGGTCGTACAGTAGCCAGTGTCCAGAAGTCATGAAATCATAAGGAGTAGCTCCAGTGAACTTTTAGTAATTTATTTCCGCTCATTTCACAGAGCTGAAATACCACAAAAACACCTTGTTTTGTGGTGGCTTCACTGTAACAGAGAGATCTATTAAGTGTGTATCTAATAAGAAATTTAAAAGTACAGCTCGACAAAACGAAAGCAGGGATAACGTCACAGTAAACTTTAGAAAAATTCCAAGCGATATACCGCATAACAGAAGTGATGGAAGTGGTCATTCTTTAACGACATATGCTGGTTATTTTGACTATGCTATTCCATGCAGCATAAACACGCCCGATTCTAAAGAAGAAGCGGTTAGACAAGCGGCTTGTTGAAAGTTTGAGTTATAACCACTTACAAAGATGCGGCATATTGTGTGTATCTTTTCCAAACCATGCGATGAGTAATAAGACACATTTGTAGGTTTCAGCACAATATTTGCGAAAAAAAAAAATCAGCTTTTCATGAACACAAAGTTAGCAAAACACACTCAAATTCATGAATGATACAAGAACGCGTCATACGCAACGATCGGTAATACGCAAATGAGGTACCATGTTTATAATCCTTCACCTTCATTTCTATATTTAAATATGCACCATTTAGTTCCGAAGAAAAAAGGGGTGGAGATAATCCATATAACAGTTCTAAATTCGGAGTTCTGCTGCCATTGAGACAAACAGTTCGCTGGTAGCTGGGTGTAAACCAAGTCGACTTTTAATTGTTTTATTGAAATGTCTAAAGTACGATTCCATATTGATTCCTCCATACTTAGTAATGTTTATCAATACCACAATATGTTATAACATTTATGTTCTAACGAATTCAAACACTTAAATATTCCAGTTTAACTGGAACTTGTTTCAATAATATATTTTTCCTTAGAAAAACATTTTCTGAGCAATATTGACACACTGGGTGAAAATCCTCCGACCTATTCATCATATTTATTTGCATAAGGGTATTTATGTGTGAAAAAGAAGCCAAATATTTTCAACATTAACAAAATATGTAAATTTTAATGTTGTTAACAACCACAGCAATTTACAAGCAATAAAGCCAGATGGAAACGAGGTTAGGTACAACTAGGCCTTACTATGTGATGTAGATAACAAATCGAGCTCCTGATGTTGGTATCAGTGAAGACAATTTGAAGCTAACAGATTTAAAATTCCTATGCTTGGTTATTAAACACCACAAGTATCCTACTTTAGTCCTATGTTATTTTTATAATCGTGGGACTTTTTAAGGTATGTCATATGACACTTGAAATCTCTGCCGCTAAGACTAGCTTCCTATAAATGGACATTAAAAAGATTTTGCCAAGATTAAAGTAAACAAATCATTCTAGATAGTGCTTAAGAATTTTCAAGTATAAAATATACTGCAGAGGAGCAGAATAAAGAAGACGAAGGAGTGTGTATTTATACTAAATTATTTTTTAACAGACGTCAGTGTTATTTTGGGGTTATGATTCTTAAAACCTCTTCTCTCTTTTTATATTTTTCAACCTATTTTTGAGTTCTAGTTATTTAACATGTTATAAAATAATTGACTGAATTTTATAATTGATTATCAATAATTAAATTAAATGAGAGGGAAGTCTATCAACGTGGTTGACTGATATTATTAAACAAAGATACTTAAATTACTGCATTTTAAACAAAAATAATTGGAGAATGATATTTGATATTTCAAACTAATGTGACAATTACAATTAGTGATCACATTTTTATGTATAGTAATATGATGGAGTTTAATTGCCAAATATTAATTGAAAATAATTTATATCTGTGAGTCATCTTAAAATAGTAAACTATTGAAAAAATGCATGAAATTTATGATGGATATTATATATTTGAACCTGATTGTTGTATTGATATTTTAAATAAATGGTTCGGAAATTATGAGCGTTATATATTTTACAGACAGATATTTTTGACATGAGTAATAAGGGATTAGGCACTTTTTGGAATCATCACATGCATATAAAATTTATATCCTGGGACAAATATTGGTTGTAACATCATAATTGAATAAGCGTCATAACAAAGTTGTTTACTAAGCTATGTAGTGTTTTACTTTGGTACTTCTTATATGGGTCGACAAGTAAAACTAAGTTTCGTTTTACAAATCTATCACACATAAAATTTTTTCTACAAACCCACATAAACCTCCTGAATCCAATTAATGCCGCGATTCTGATATCATTTAATGCCGTTAATTATTATGGCTCTCTATTAAATATGTAGAACGTTTTACAGGTGCATTGTATAGTTCACATTCGGTTTCTAATATATTCTTTTGGCTGTTAAGTTGGCGCTTAGAGTTCGTTGTGTATGCCATGGAGAAAATCGATTTCATAAGAAGTCATCCTGTACAGCTTGAGAAGGCTAACACGGCATTGTGCAATGCAAGTCGTGTATGTGAAAGTTCGCTATATACAACAGAACAGAACGTAAAAAAGCTACAACAGTCAGCATTCCTCCCAGTTGTACAGATAATTCTCCAAAGAGTATTTCTGTTCAGCTTGCCGAAATTACTACACCTTTAACATCAATTTCTGAGCATATGAGAGAAACAATAGAACATTTTTATTAAAAAGGATATGGGGCTATCTGTCATTAACATATGCTATACCTAGCGGACTGGCTTAGGCGGTTTCCTCTGTGGCCCGCATTCGGGAGGTCCGGGTTCGATTCCCGTGGCCGACCTACCTGACCCATGGGTATTTTCGGGAGCTTTCCTGGGTCGCTAAGCAAATTCTGGGAAAATGTAGGTTAATTGCATTTCCAGAATTTCCTGCCCTCCATTTCCCTCCATTCTCATTTCATATAATCTCTCATGTGGTGGTTTCTTTCAGGGCAGAAGTGTCGGCAGGAGTCTCGGCGGTGCATGCCGGGATGATATGCTCTAAGGAAAATGCTTTCCCCTCCAGCGATACGGACTTCTGTCTCGAGCTGGCCTAATAGGCTGACTCAGAAGCGCGGCAGGCGGAATGCCGGTTGTGCAAAACAGCCTGGGGTACTCTGATCTGGGTGGGCGGCTTCCGGTCTCCGAACCAGCCTCATTCGGAAGGACCACGGCAGGAGGAATGACGATTGTCCTAAACCCATTGCCGAGGAGTTTCTATCTGGTAAAGTGTAGGGCCGTCGTCCTCTGCACTGTAGTGACTCCTTGGGGAAGGCCGTCCTCTGTCTCCTCCCGCCTCATACTCCCTCTCAGGGTTGCCCCATTTTGGGCATAGGTAGATCAGTCTGGTCGAGGTGCCGAATCCCCTCCGGACAATCCAATCCAATCCAATCAACATATGCTACGAATTCTTAGAATTTGTACCGACATATGTGAACGTTCCGTTTTAATATATGACACACGGCGTTTCATATAGCAAAACAGAACTCTGTTTAATCTTTCCTAAATCGTAAAACAATGGTCTTTACCTCTTCCAACTAAGAGTTCGACAGACATGCTCCTATTAAGCATGCATTGTGTCAGAGGCTAAATCATCCATTTCCATCTATGTATCTTAAGAATTCACATGATGTTCAAATTTCTCTTTAATTCAAAGTAACCAAAATTCTATTTCACTGAGTCAAAGTTGGTGTTATAACAGCATCATGTTTTCCATATGTTAAACCGTTGTACAGATGCTAATGTTAGAAAACGGGGGACGTAAACAAGATGCAGTAAAAGAATTACCATATTTGCACGTACTTTTCAGCAAAATAGCTGCTGCATTCTTCAGAGGTTTAAAAAAATTGAGACAAAAAGCATTTTCAAGAGAAAAACTTCAAAGGCGGTGATTAGGGTTGTTATTTACAAAGCATGAGAGATTAAAAGACAAATATTTGTGTCATTAAAGTATCAATGTAGGAGTTCAAGGTCTGCTCTCAGTTTAACCTGTACTGAAAATGTATTTCACTGGGATATGTTAAACACATTCAAAACTGAGCTTTCCAGGAATGAAATGACATGCGAGAGGTACAAACTTCAGTACTGGTGTACCTTTTATGACACATAATATACGGCGTGTTTTACTTATACTAAAATATTGCATTGCTCGTAAGTGGTTTGTACTATTGAACGTTACAGTATCACTATTGGTCACATTTACGGAATATCCAGTTAGTTTATCTTTAAGATTGGGTAAAATATTAAAAATGATACAATGAACGGGAACACCTCGCGCATTGTGACCTACAAGGATCTATTGTGGCTACCAATTTCCACGAGGAGAGATGAAGTAAAGTAACCACAGAAGATAACATGTTGTAGGCAGCAGGCTGACAGGCCACAGAAATACAAGTCAGTTTCTAATATTTCCAAGCTCCAGGATCTGTTGCCTGGCGAGACAATGAACGACCTGTCGATAAATCAGTCCTCTAGCGTCTTCTTTCCCTTAAGGAAGCATCATCTATGCCACTTATCCAGTGACTTTGGTGGTTGAAAAAAGCTGGATGGGTTTTCTTTGAGTTCTTCGGTTTCTACCAAGCACTCTATATTTCATCATCATCATCATCATCATCATCATCATCATCATCATCATCATCATCATCATCATCATCATCATCATCATCATCATCATCATCATCATCATCATCATCATCATCATCATCATCATCATCATCATCATCATCATCATCATCATCATCATCATCATCATCATCATCATCATCATCATCATCATCATCATCATCATCATCATCATCATCATCATCATCATCATCATCATCATCATCATCATCATCATCATCATCATCATCATCATCATCATCATCATCATCATCATCATCATCATCATCATCATCATCATCATCATCATCATCATCATCATCATCATCATCATCATCATCATCATCATCATCATCATCATCATCATCATCATCATCATCATCATCATCATCATCATCATCATCATCATCATCATCCATCATCATCATCATCATCATCATCATCATCATCATCATTTCATGGCCCGCCTCGGTAGCGTAGATGGTAGCATGTCTGCCTCACGTTCAAGAGGTCCAGAGTTCGAATCTCGATCAGGGTGAATTACCTGGATAAAGTTTTCCCCGGGGGTTTCCCTTATCCTGAAAGACGAATGTCGGGTAACTCTAAGCTCTATGGACCTCGGACTCATTTGAGCATCATTTCACCCATTGCATTCATCGTCCGATATGACATAACGTTGGAGGGCGTAAATTACAAAAACAAAAAAAAAAAAATCATTTCGTCACTCGCAAACCAGGCTTTAGCTTGATCACGCAGGCCTGGATATCCTCTTTGATCCAGCGCCTGTCTGCTCTCCGAAAGACATCTGGTCCCAGGCATCCACTTATAAGTCATCAAGATGAGGCGGGTAAGCAGAAGAAATCAGTCATATTATTATGACGTAAAAATAAATTATGCATGTCTGAAAATGTAGAAATTACGGAAACAGCGCAGAGATGAAAGTAACATTTCACAACCTGAACTACTGAGGACTACTTAATTAATTAACATATAAGATATTAAAATAGGAGATTTATATTTTTAAGTATAGTAAAAATATGTTCAAAACTAAATTCCATAAAAAATAAAGATAAGAATGATTGGGAAATATGTAATATTGATGACTAACTGAAATATCTTAAATAAAGGTAGAACAAACCTCCAGAGATACAATATGGCAGGCGAGTCACTGAGTAAACATCCCATGTTTCTTCTGTTCTATGCAACACGCAGTTTATAGTCTAATGTGAAAACATTGACCCTTTTATCACAAAGGCTGTTATTTCAGCTCTGCCTTCTATTCGGCGTTATATGCCCTCAGCATTAATACTTATAGTCCTGAATGAAGACCAAGAACCTACGAAAAGCTTAAATAAAATACTCATTTTCACTTATATAATACTAGCAATGTGATACGGGTAAAAGAAGCCTCCCTCGCAAGGTACCGTTGGCTAAATGGTATTATACAGGTTACTTTATCACTGTGCTAGTGCAACTTGAGTTCAAATCCTTCTCGTTCAGCTCAAAAATTGTATTACCCTTTGTTTTACCTTACGGGGCCTATAATTTGATATTGTGTTACAATAACATTTTTCATTATATTATAGGTGTTTACAAAATACAATAATCGCCATGATTTCCACTGACAGATAGTCATAAATTTATAGTTTGTAGTAGATACGTTATAGTCGATATTGTGCTTGACCCATTCAATCAGGTTTCAAACATTTTAGAAATGCAAAGTGAAACATACGATTTAAGCATGAAACAAAAACTATGTATCCGTTTTAATGTCGTCGACATATCCCTAAATTTAAAGGCTAACTACGTAAAATGGTTTACAACACCAGATACGGTACAGCTCATAAGGTTCTCGAAGTTAAACTAGATTCCTAATTGAAGACAAAGATACCTTTGAAGGGCAAGTGCCTCTCCTACCTGCTGGTAGGGTGAGCTTGGACCAACTTATATGGTGAGCTAATCACCGTAGATCCCTAAGTATCGGATTGTAATTCTTGTGTCTTTGGCTCACAAGAGAACCAATAGCAACAATAAATAAATTAGTAACTAAAATACAGACAATAAAGACTAAGATAAAGGAAAGAAAGAACAAAGCAGTATGACGTCAGCAGCTAACCATCTTGGCCAGTTGTCTTGTGTTCTATGCCGCTCTTTGGGAAAGTGTTCGTCTGTATAATAGACCTTAAACCCCACTTCGTATCTTTACACGCTTTTTGCAGCTTCGTACAATGTTTTGAACTTGTTTTGGTAGTTTTAACACAAATTAAAGAACTGCATCCACCATTACAATTGCTCTATGAGCTAAAAACTGCTGTAATCTGTGAAAGAAGATAAAACAATTTACCTAATTATTATTTTTGTCATGGCTGTACAACAAAACACGTGTTCGCTGAAGATATAAATCCAATTGGTTCCACTGTGTAGATCAGCCATTTTCTGTTCCAATGCTACTGTCAACTGATGGATGTGACAGGTTGTTCGCAATCCTCGGTAGCGTATATGGTAGCATGTCTGCCTCACGTTCAAAAGGTCCCGAGTTCGAATCTCGGTCAGGGTGAGTTACATGAATAAGGTTTTTCCGGAGGTTTTCCTTATCCTAAAAGACGAATGTCGGGTGAGTCTAAGCTCCATGGACACTGGGCTCATTTGAGCATCATTTAACCCATTCCATTCATCCTCCGATATGACTTAAAAAGTTAAAGGACGTAAATTACAAAAAAAGGTTGTTCCTTCAGGGGCGTGTTTAAAGGTGTACGTGAATGTACCTTAATGAATACAAGTTTACAAACGCATCCGAAATTGTTACTACGGCTGTCTAAATCTGGGTATGGTGTTTCTGGAATCGACATAATGGTCATTACTTTCTGTCCCATATAAGATATATGCATTGAGTTATCTACCCTCCTCTATAAACTATTCTGCAAGTCATCAATTAGGTGGCACGCACGTTGCATAAATTCAAAAAAATAGGGGCAGGCGAATCACCTGTTATATTGGAAACAAATGTAGCCGTATAGTCTACTTTGTAATAATACTTAAATCGGAACTAAGGTACTCACAGCAGTAAAGCAAAACCAGCTTCTGTTCATAATTTACTCCACGTAAGACATATTTATCAATGTTTCTGAATGGCTAAAGATAGATATGAATGGATTCATTTTAAATGGAAATGAGGTAGCAACACACTCTACTCTAGCCAATGAAGGAAGCTGTTTGTTTACTGTGTAGACCTACTGCTCTAATAAAAAAACTACAATTAAAATTGCGAGTTCGTCAGATTTTTCAAGTAATTTCGATTCAAACAATGTCTTTAACACACACTCACACACACAGACAGACATACACACACACACACACACACACACACACACACACACACACACACACACACACACACAAACGTACAAAAAGTTAAGACCAGCTCAATTTGAGTGAGACTTCGCTATCTCGCACTGTTGTTTCACTAATGTGAAATAGTTTCATTGTTCACTGACATTGACTAACTTTGCAGCGCAAGGAAATACGCAGCAGGACAAACCCCTTGTAGTAACAGCACTCACTGCAATCCGCCAGAGTCGCTACACACTCTAGGAGTACGGAGTTTATCATAGCACCAATTATACACTCTCTGATATGCTCACTCACCTACTTATTGACTTCGCAAAACTGTTTCGTCTTGTTTGTGCGCTCTCTTATATAGACGTTGGATATGTTCACATAGGTCATAGCATTCGAGAATGTGAAATTTCTAGAAGATTCGAGTAATCTCGTATAACGCTTTTGATTTTTATGCTGTGTGTGGACGCTGTGTGTCTGTTTAGGTTCCGACAACCTGGCTTTGACCTCCCGTTAACTTGTGCCATATCCGAATCAAGTAATCAAATGAAATGTTCAAGTACTCAAAACTCAATGCTTTCACCCGATGAGCATTTAATGACGGATAATTAGTAACATCCTTTTATAAAAACTCAGACTTTTTAGTTTATAATATAGTCAACCAAAATGCAATGAACAGTAGCCATTATGTAACCCGAATAAATTATGTTACATATGAAACAAAGGTATATCTGAAACATAATGTTAAGACTAAGTCCGCAAAATGCAAAAATATATTATTGTACACGTAAAGTATATTCGCTCTTTACGGGTAAATCTGCACGAATAACTTTTCCATTTTCCACAGCTGCATACGGCAATCACAGAACATAGTATAGAAATTCTATTTTGAACCTAAAACGGCTCGAAAGATCCACCTTATGTATAAAACGCTAACTGCAGACATCTGCCAACTAACTAGCATTTGTATTCGTGTGAGACACTCCCCAGCAGATGTTTTACAAAAATACTTCTACGTAATTCTGGAAAGCAGAGCAGATAATGAGAAATCAGAAACAACTGTGGACGACTCTTCATTTAGTTTTTCCATTTGGCAAAATATTCTTCTTTTTATTATTACTCAGCCGTTCTGAGTGGAGTTTAATAAACTTTATGCTCGTTAAAACAGAGAACTAAGCGATATTTTATTTTTCGTTAGCGTGGATATGCTTCACAGGCACTAATTAGCTTTAGTAAAATGCACTGCCTTCTATGTACAGTCTGAAGTCTATTTCGTGTTGCGCTGTTAACGCAGTTGACTGATTAGATAATGGGCGGTGAAATGAACAAAATAGAAAACGCAGTAGTTTTTCTATTTGGGATCAGTAGTCACAAAATTAAGTTTAACCAAGTCTATGGTTTCAATCAAGCCAGAACCATTCCTTATGACTGGGGTTTCATTCAGGTTTTCCTCAGTCCTCTTAAATTGTAAATGATTGGAAAATTTCCTTCCCACAATTCTTTTCGGAATTATTTCATTTCATGCATCATTAGTGTCTACCATCTGTGAAGCTGATACAATAAGAAGGGGCGTTAAACACTATAAGAATAAGAGAGGTGAAGAAAAACAGAAAGAAAAGGGAAAATAAAAGAAACTCAATTTTAGAAAAATGGGAACCGTTAGAAATGCTTGACAGTACCTTTAGACTCAATGTTGCAATATGCAGCGTTTCCAAACTTTTAAACATGTAAAAATGTTAGTACCCTTTTAAATTTATTCATGTTCACCTTTAGATGGAGAGTAAATAAAAATGAATTAAAATTCTTTTGTCAAAACCTTGTACTCTAAGAACGGACTATGTTGGACTAGAAGCGGAGGGAATCCCACTCTCAACTTACAGACAGCTATTGCGCGTAGATCCCTGGAAGGAAATGATGATAGGGAAGAATGATAGAGCCCGGGCAATGGTCGCGAATTAGTGAGGGTATCCAACACGACCTGGAAGTTCTTCATTTTGGCGCTAAGGTTCCGCGCCAAGGCACCAGCCGCACTTCTTCGGACAGCTGGCCCGCCCCATGCAGGACAGGCGACCAATGCCAGTCATACTTCAAGAACAGCAAATACGCCGGCCCACGTAGCCATGGTTGTTAGAGCGTATGTCTCCAGCGTTCCGTCGTGTAGGGGGTCGCGGGTTCGAATCCTTCCTCGGGCATGGATGTATATGTGTTGTGTATGTGTATGTGTGTCGTGTATATATGCGCCACTAGAGAAAATAGATTACCTTCGATGGCCAAACGGGTTCGTCTCGAAGGCAAAAACTGTGTATGTGTATATGTGCACTACTAGAGAAAACAAATTTCGTCCAATGATCAAATGGGTTTTTTCCCGCAAGCCCCCGTCCCCCTCCCCCCAAAAAAAACCAGCAAATACGGTGTACGGAGTCTTCACACGGCAGCGACCCACTCGCTCAGCGTTGGCAATTCCAAGGCTGATAAATCCAGGTTGAAAGGGATATTCGGAAAGTCTGGGAAAGTAAAGTATTCAACCAAGGATACCAATTTACCCACATCGCTTGTATTCCTGTACTCTAATCTCCATATATCTCGCATTCCTATTTTTTCCACAATTCCTCCTAACTCTGCCCACCAACTGTTTTGAGTTCTCTAAGTTTTTTGCTGTCTCATGTATAAAAATCTGTGGTCAGAATGCTTGCTCACCGAGAATCGAAGCCGGGATGTTCCGAAGGCAAACGCCAAGTGTTTAGAGTGTGAAATAAAAGTGACTTTATAACAAATATGTAGGATTTAGGCAACATAACAGAATGACAAAGCAGCAAGTAGTATGGTGAGTAGTTTACAACACAACTTCTTGGACTGGGTTGCGCAACGGAGGGGATGTGGCACGGAGTTCCAAACTTGATCTATTGTATCTATGCTCTAAGTGGGACTCCTTGGGAGACAGGATGAGACGAGAGATGATAGAGGGCGGACGTCACAATTAGCCACGACAGTGCAGAGGCCAGGGTCTCTACAAGAGACCAGTTAGAATCTCCCCGGCGGGCTGGTACAGCCGGCATCCCACCCACTATTGTCCTGAAACGGCACACCAGGCCGGCACAAAGACCATTCAACCGGAGCAGAAAGTGTTTACCAGGAGGGTTTCGTACTGTCATGCAACACCAACACACACGCCGACACTTCTACCCTGAAAGAGACCACCAGATGAGAAATGATGCGAAATGATAATAGAAATGAAATGGAGGACAGGAAATCCGGGGGATATAATTAACATAGCCAGCATTCATGTAGGGAGCCGAGAAAACCCCCGAAAAAAGGACATGGGTCAGACAGGCTGGCCACGGTAATCGAACCCAGACCTCCCGAATGTGGGCCACAGACGAAACCGCCTTAGCCATCCCGCTTGGGCAACAAACTGTTACTAAACCAAGTATCAAGTGATTGTGCGATATACATTTTAGGGTTGAGACCACTCTAGGCATAATGTCATAGATGTGATTTTGGTTGAAACGCAGTTTAGTGATCACGCTTCTTTGAAACATGGTTCAAATATAAATTCTCAAGAGTATTGCAATTAATACATGACATTTTACAGCATTATTGTTTACGTTGACTTCCACGTACGTACATTTTCAGCACAAGAACTTCAATATCAAGAGGCCATCTGAATAAAATTGAGAATTCTTTTAAGAAGCTCCGCGCGCGCGCGCGCGCGCGCGCGTGTGTGTGTGTGTGTGTGTGTGTGTGTGTGTGTGTGTGTGTGTGTGTGTGTAAACAGCATAATTCTAAAGCAAAAATTCAGATACATTCAAACTAGGTGTTTAAGTTTCATATCTTCCAAAAAAGTACGACACGAATATTCTGATAAGGATCCAAACTACCGTTGACTTGAAACTTTCGTCCAAAAGTTTTTCTTTCCTCAAAAAGACTCTTATGATTGTGATTAAAGCACTATACACAGAAGATATCTAAGTGATAATTAAAGTATGTCTTGAAATTTTCTGGGAATAATCTATGAAGACCTGTTTGCTAGAAACGGGTTTTCTGTAATTTTATAACTTGAAATCTTAAGCGATAAACCAAGAGCTACTACACAAAAAATGTAGGTCTGTTTAAAATGGAAAGTAAATTCAAGCCAATTTTTGTGATATAAACCATTACCGTTATTAATGATTTGAACTATACAATTATTTTTTCATCCTTATTCATTTAAAAACCTCTCGATATTTACGTATTTGTTCACAGCGCTTGCCTGGAAAGAGTGAAAGTTCAAGGGCCGCATAAAGAGGCCAATTTATAAAAGTTTTCTTTCACCATTCCTATTGTATTTATACAGAAATTTGTCACGTAGTTATTTATGCAAACTTTTAATTGTATTAAACTGAATTAGACAGAAAAATATACTTTTCTGTGATACCCACTAATAAATTATAGGGCGTAAGGAAAGTCATGCCATTGTAACAAAACAGATTTTTTTTATATTGCGATTTCAAAATGTTACATATTCTCTAAGTTATTTCCTTTTTTAAAGCTTTTAAGCTATAATGCACTGAGCTAAGAATTCACTCACATTTTTCTTATTGAAAGAACCCCAGCAACAATGAAAAATCTTTGAAAAGATAGAGAGCAAACACGCTGCTCTCACACCACCAAATTGGGCGATTTCAGTTACAGTCATAGATTCTTTTGACATAGGTAGCTTTTTTCTATGTAATGTTTAATAATTCCATCTCTTGTTAAAAGAAACCCTGTTAATCGTGATTATCTGCTTATACGTCCCTTTCTTCATAGGTTTATACAGAAGTTTGTTTGAAATTCTACCTTTATTACATTTCTAGTATATTGGGGTATAGATGAAGGTGCAGTGCTTCTGAGAGAAGGCATTAATTCATGTTTTAAAGCACCTTCGTTCAAACCAACGTTTTATTCTCAAGTGACCCTTTAAAGTTCATAGGGATAAAAAGATTCACGTTTTATCTTAACTGTTTAAAATGTAATTTAAATGAGCCACATATTATCTCAAAACTTTTAACTTTTCCGAATTCTTATAGTATTTTAGTTTTCAAGTGATTCATGAGGTAAGAATCTGATTTAAAAAATGAAACTGACGGTTGCCAAGATAATTACCTATACACGATGTTCATTTTTATCTCTGATTTTACCGCGCAAAATTTGACGCCATCAATAGCATCACTGTTGGAGCGAGTTTATATACGATTCCCCTAGCAACTTGCGATCTTATTTGATGTGCTGACAGTAGCTTTGAGGCCTCCCTCTACCGGCAGTTAGGTAAGTCTGCCTGTGTAATATAAAGGTGCGTAATTTCACCTGGTGCGTGGATACATTTTTAAAAAACAGTTGTATACTGTAATGCAAAGCACTGCAAAGCTAATTATGCAGCCATAAAAATATACCATGAACAATATACGAAATTATAAGTCAATGAACACTTATTTCTCAATGAAAATCTGCTTTACATATATTATAGTAGACATATATGCATATTGTAAACCTGTCACATAGAACAGAAATTTTTCCTTTCGATCTAAATTATTTTCTATCACCCACAGTTTCCTCAATGTAACTTCATTAAAAACCAGAAAATTAGCATAATTTGTTCTATGAATGAAAAATAAATTAATGTTACAATATATACAAAGCTTTTATCCAAGTCTAAACCAGAAAATATCTCTGATACATAGTATTATGTGTCCATTTTCTTATATTTCTTTCCTCTCTTCCCCTTAAATACTGCATGTATTGTGAGAAGGTGTTCTTGAGGCTTCTCTGTGATAAAATTATTTTTTGGTTTTAGATTGGAAACAGGCCCTTTATAGCGTCCAGTGTCTCTCGTTTTGCAAGTAACTAATCATATACCTTGAAAATATTTGATGCACCTATTGGTTTAAAAGACACAAGGATACCAGCATTAATAATTTTAATTAAACATGACAGCGACAAAAATTTATATCATACACTGATTAAACGTAAGACGTTTATGTTGCAAACAAAAATATGTCAATTTGACGGTACCTGGACACTTTTGGCACCATTACGTGAGAGGGACTTGTCTGAATGTTGGATAGCGTTGCATAAACTCCTCTATGTAGTGGTTTAAATTATATTTATATGTCGCAGCAATTTTATGCTGGTACGAAAGGAGCATTCAACCATGAAGACGTGGCGCTCTGTGTTCAAATTCAGGCGAAGCTGGTTGTACTAGTAATGAGCGCAGCCACATTTAGAGCGCTGTAGTTTGCTTACTGTTCCACAAAAATTACCGCTTCTCCGTAGAGGACACTATGATTTCAAGATAGCCTCACCAGTCAACTGTGACATCATTCTGGCTCAATCGGAGAGCGGCAAATAACGAATAAAAATGAACACCGTGTACTTTAGTGCTTATTATTAGCAATGGGCGTATAGCATGATCGACTTTGTTGTTTCACGTATTTCAACACCGGATTGATGATACTACTACTACTACTACTACTACTACTACTACTACTACTAGTACTACTACTACTACTACTACTACTACTACTACTACTACTACTACTACTACTACTATTACTACTGATGATGATGATTATGATGATAGGTCGTTGATTAAAAGGGCTGCCAATTCCTACGGTATCAGCGCCGCTGGTGTACCGGAATTTCGTTGCGCAGGAATTCTTTTACATACGAGTAGTCTAAAGGCACGGAACTATCACTTTTA